>JABUQX010142239.1:0-38951 GCA_015478945.1 Trachelipus rathkii
ATATTTTTATATTACATTTTTATTTTTTTTGTATTTGTAGTAATCTTTATTCTTTTTAGTTGGTTCAAGAGCGTAAGAGTTGCTGCTTTAGGAATTTTAAAATTCCTCCTTTAAACAAAGTCATTAGAACATTTAAAATAATTTTGAATTTTCAGGTCACGGTCTAAAGGTAAAAGATGATGATGGTGATTCAAGTCCTAGAAACAGAAGAACGGATAAAAGAGCACTTGAGAAACCTCAAAGGTATGATGGTTCCATTCTTAATAAGAATTAAAATAGGTATATGAGTGAATATATATATATATATATATATATATATATATATATATATATATATATATATATATATTATTATTAACAAATAAAAAAAGCAGTAATTTTATAGGTTATATATATATATATATATATATATATATATATATATATATATAGGTATATGTTGTTATATATATATAGCAGTATAGTTAGTTATATATATATATATATATATATATATAAGTATATATAATGGTATATATATATATAAGTAAGTATATATATAGTTGGGATTAAAAAAAAAACCATTTAAAAAAAATAAACACATTTAAAAAAAAAAACAAAGGCCAAAAATTTTTTTTTTTTTTTGTTTTTTTAAATTATATTTATTTTTCATATATATCAAGTTCTTTTTAGGGTATTTAGCATTAAAATATAGTAAATACAACATGTTAAAAGAGGTATACAATATATAAAATAGAGTTTAGTGCTTAATAAAGTTTTATTAGTGCTCTAGGGCATATAATTATTACATTTCACATGATATTATTATTATTATTATTATTATTATTATTATTAATATTATTATAATTATTATTATTATTATTATTTTTATTATTATTATTATTATTATATATAGTATAGCAGCAGTTATATATATATATATATATATATATATATATATATATAGCATATATATATATATGCTATATATATATATATATATATTAAGTTAGTTATATATATAGCATATATATATATATATGCTGTTATATATATATATATATTCTTCATCAACCTTTTTCTCCCCAAGACTGGTGGTAAGGTGCGAACAAGCATCAGAAAAGAAAAGCAGTAGAAGAATATGACAAACGTGAAAAGAAAGCCCAGCTTTCCTCCTCTGTTCCATTTTAGTGAGAACCTGCCGCAGTCAGAAAATCCACCTCAGAGCTTCACGGACTACACGGACCCTACTATGGTAAATCGTCAGTGTAAGGGTTCATCCCTTGACCTCAGGTGGCCACAACCATACCCCCTCCCAAACCTCCCGCCATTCTCTTATGCACCTTATTCTCGTCTCTTACAAACTCACATTTCTCTCCTTCAGACATTCGTTTACCGACTCAATCCCTTTTTCTTCGATCTTCCAGCCGGCCGGTTTTCAACACACTCTCCACTATACATCTGCTTAAAACCGACTATCATTCATCTTTCCACATGACCAACCATTCTCAACATACTTTTATTTATTCTCTCGTTTACCCCTTTCTTCACACCACACAACTTTCTAATATG
This sequence comes from Trachelipus rathkii, assembly GCA_015478945.1. Classification (NCBI taxonomy): domain Eukaryota; kingdom Metazoa; phylum Arthropoda; class Malacostraca; order Isopoda; family Trachelipodidae; genus Trachelipus; species Trachelipus rathkii. The sequence continues at coordinate 1,552 of JABUQX010142239.1, forward strand.
TTCATTCCTCATTTTATCAATTATTCTCACACCTAGCATGCCCTCTAAGATTGTCCATCTGAACACATTGAACTTTTGATCTATACTTCATTCCAGACCATGTCTCACTCAATAACGCAGAGGTAACAACATACCGCCATAAGACCCTAGCGCACTACTTAGACCCTTACATTCACCAACGATTTAATTGCAATCTCAGCCACCTCCTGCCATTCACAACTTTCCTCTACACTCTGCATCATCCGTTCCATTTTCATCCAACATATATCCTAAATATTTAAACTCGGACACTTGTTCCAGCTGCTCACCATCTAACATAACTTCACACTGAGGACTGTCCTCACTCACAACCATATAACCTTACTCTTATCTCTAATGCTATTTCAAACCCTCCTTTTAAACACACTGCCAAATCTCTCAACAATCCTCTCAAACTCTTCAGATTCGCCACACAAATCATCCGCATACAATAGGTAGGGCACCCTCCACTCATCTCCATTCTCCTCATTCTAACACCATTTCCTGCCACCCCCATCCCTAATTCTTTCCTTTCATAACCCCATCCATATACAAATTGAATAACCAAGGAGACATAACACAACCCTGCCTCAATCCGTTTTAATACAAACCAATCACTTTTGACACCATTTATTCCTACAGACGCTTCACTATCGTCATACATATTTTTTGATTCCATTCAGAAGCTTCCATTACCAACACTATATATATCACTAACACCCGCCATAGACCTTCCTTATTAACCCTATCAGGCTTCCTTTGCAAATCCATAAAAACCTAAATACAATTTATTCTGATCTCTCCCATTTTCTCTATCATTTGCTTCAATGTAAAGATTTGATCCACATCCTTTATACCTCCCCTAAACGCACCTTGTTCTTTCACCAATCCGTCCTTCAGTAACTCGACGCACTCTTTCACCAAAACACCAGCATATATCTTCCCCAACACTCAATAAACTAAATAATTTATAATTTCAACAGTTCCCTTAATACCTCTTACCCTTATGTAATTATTACTGCTCTCCTCCACCCTCAAACTATACCTCCATAAACGCTTTATTAATAACTTCAAGATCCAATCAATCACCACCTTGCCTCCGCTCTGGATCATTTCTACCAGTAATTTCATCTATACCTGCAGATTTAACATTCTTCAACTTTCTCACTCTACCTATTAACTCCTTGCTAATAACCTAATCCCCAAAAATACCTATTCCTTCTTGTTCAATCAAAACACGGCACACACAGTCATTATCACTTCATACCGCCAATATTATACAGATTTTAAAAGTGTTCTTCCATTCCAATTTCACATCCATTTTGCATCAGTTACAAAACACCATCCCTATTCATTATTCTAAGCAGGTTCCTCTTATTCTCGTTCTTAAACCTTTCGCGCTTCCTTCCAGAAGAGCTTCCTTATTCCCTTGTAAGTCCCCATTCATCCTCCTTCCAAACTGTTCATTTACCTCTTCTTTTCTCCTACGTATGCATCTTTTTAGTATTCTTTTTCCTCCTTATATACTCCAAGCATCTTCTTTTTGAAACTTCATCATTTGTTTTTTAGCACATCTAACCACGCCTTCTTTTTATTTTTACGCTTGTATCACTTCATTCCACCACTCACCGTTATCATTCTTACTTCCTACTTTAGCAGCACACCCACATACTTTTGCACTGCTAACAACCACTTTCCTTCATTTGCTTCCAGATTTATTCAGTTTCAACTTGTTCATATTCATCTGATTTACTTGCGCGAGTGTTCTTACATACTTATCCTTATTACCTTGTTCACTAAACTTCACTCTTAATTTTACCCACTTCCTTCCTTATCACCCTCTCCATCCAAGTCCCCACTAACTTAATTTTACATAGAACAACACAATGATCCGATAATCCCATTCCTAACCCCCTCACTGATTTAACATCCATACATACTTCAACATCTCCTTCTTCTCACCAACACAAAATCAATCATACTTTTCACTTCTCTACCATTTACCTACACCACCCCTAGTATACTTATGGATACTCTTTGTGTTTAAAGAAAGTATTACTTATTATTTTTATTAACCTCTCTCCCTTCACAGAAATCAATCACCTTCCTACCATTTCTCATTTTCTCTCCGACAACTTCAAACCACCTGTTATATACCACATATCCTTTTTGATCATATAGTTATATATATATATATATATAGCATATATAGTTATATATATATATATATATATATATATATATATATATATATATATATATATATATATATAATATAAAGTTCATACATACTGTTGCTGGTTGTTGGGTTGTTGTTACAGCAGCAGCAAGAGCTAGCTATTGCTGCTGCTGTTGTTACTGTTACTGATGCTACTATTCTTTACATATACAAGGTTGCTATATATATACAGTTAGTATATATATATATATATATATATACAGTTATTATTGTTATTGTTATTATATTATAATATATATATATATATAGTTATTATTATATATATATATTATATTATTATATATATATATATATATATATATATATATATATATATATATATATATATATATATATATATATATATATATATATATATATTATTATTATTATTAGGCTATATATAATATATATTATATTATGTATATATTATATGCTATAATTGCTGCTATATATATGTTAGCATACATATACATATACATATATACATATATATATAAGTTAAGAAAGAAGTTAGTATAGGCTGGTATATAAGTAGCAGATATATATATATATAGCAGCAGTATATATATATATAGTATATATAAGGTTAAGTTATATATATATAGCAAGAGTATATTGATATATAGCATATATATATATATATATATATATATTTACTGTATATATAAAATCTGTATTAATAAAGAGGAAAATAAATCTTAGATAAATATACTACTGTATAATTTAAAAGATCTTTAATATACATAAAAAGTGGTAATTTAAAAACAAAAAACATTGTTTAAAAAAACGTCTTTTTTAAAAAAACAAACAAAAAAAACCGGTTTTCACAATCCCATATAAGGCAGCAGCATAGCAGCAGCAGTATATATATACATATATAGCAGCAGCAGCATATATGCTATATATAGCAGCATAGTATATATATATATATATATATATATATATATATATAAAGATATATATGTTGTTGTTGTTGTGAATATATATAGTTATATATGTTGTTGTTATATTAATATATATATATATATATATGTTATATATATATCATCATCACCACCTTCTCTCCCCAAGATTGGGGTAAGGTGCGCAACATGCACTGGAAACAAAAGTAGTAGAAAAATATGACGCAAGTCAAAAAGAAAGCCCAGCATTACTGCCCCTTTTATACCTTTTAGCGAGAACTCGTCGCTGTCAGAAAATCCACCCTAGAGCTTCACGGGACCGTGACGGATCCTTACTATGCTATCTCGTCAATAATCTTACATTCCCATCCTCAAGCCCTCATTCATTTAGTATCCACCACATACTTGAACATCTCCACCAACACAAAATCAATCATACTTTTCACATCAAGACCATCTCTTCCTTTTCTCACTCTTGTATACTTATGGATAATCATATGTTCAAAAAAATGTATTATTATATACAATCACCTTCCTACGATTCGAATCTCTCCTGCTCACCCAAAGTCACCTATTATCCCATCTCTCTTTCTGTCACCTATCCAGTATCCACCCATTATATTCACCTTGCATGACCATTCTGTAGCCCCCACCCATCCTGTCCAAAACGTCATTCAGATCATTCCAGAAATCTCACCTTCCTCAATATCCCCCTCACATTGGTCATATACTGCTACACACACTCACACACACACACACATTCACCTTCTCAAACTTCAATTTAACCATTAATATTTTAAGTCACGAAAACAAAGTACACCATAGTTCTATGCCACAAATCACTCATCATAATCGCCATTCCCTCTTTCCCCTCTCTCATTTTTTTCCAATCCAGCATATACATTTCACCCAACTTCACTCATCCTTATCACTTTTTTCATATTTGTTTCACATATAGCAAGCACATCAAATTCACTTTTTTTTTTTTTTTTTTTTTTTAAATACAGTGATTATCTCCCCCATTTTCTCCCTATTATTTATTCCTCTAATATTCTATGCACCCTGACGTTTCATAGTTTCGCCTATATATACAAGGTCGCTTACGGCGATTATGACCAGTTCCAAAGCAAGCATGATAATTCCTAGAGCATTAATACATGATAGCAGGGGGGGACAATCCAAGCTACAACTGCCCTTTTAGTCACCTATGACACGCAGAATATACAGTAAGGGAATTCTTTAAGCAGGGGCATCTATTTTTTTCGCCTCTTACAACATTCATTGCAAATTCTTTGTCCCCCACATACAGGGATATAAAATTGTATATATTAAAAAAATGGCTTTTTTTTAATCAGTCTATAACCACTAGGAATTATAAAAGAATCCATGCTGCTTTATTAATTTTCATTGTCAGTATTTTTTTTTTTTTTTTAAAGAGAATTAAAACATTTTACTATAGAATATAGCCTAGTTTTTCTATGAATTATGAAGTGTCGGGAATCATGTAGTGAAATTTTTTGGTTAGAGGTGGAAACATTCAAGAATTGTGCATCGCATGATTAAATTTGTGGATTTGGCATAATAGCTAAAACATTTGTTTCCTCTTATTTTAGTTTCAAAGTGTTGTCAAACATTTTTTAATTTAAAAATGGTTCATATTCACTACCTCCTCGTTTCAGATTATGCTTCTACATTTAAATTCAAGAATTAGGTTCATTTTAATTATTATGTGCACATGTATAGAAAGCTTAAGAAACCTTTTATCATTTGTTTCATCTCGAAATTAATGAAATTAATACTAGAGACAGTTTGTTTTTTAATACATTTTTTTTTCATTTTTGGGTTTTGTTATTTTTTAACTTATATATACTACTTGCAGGAGCTCAGGGAAAAGATCTGCGGATTGTCGAGTTTATGTTTCAAACATTCCATATGAATTTAAATGGCAAGACCTAAAGGACCTTTTTCGATCTGAAGGTAAGTGAGGAAAAATGGAAAAAGATTTTTAAGTGTAAAATTAAAGTTTTTAAGTATTAGTTGGTAAATATTTAAGTTTATATATATATATATAAGAGTAGCAGTTATAGTTATATATATATATATATATATATAAGGTTATATGTCAATATATATATAGCAGATATATATATACATATAGCATATGTTATTGTTATATATATATATATATAGTTATAAAGAAGTAGTTTATAGCATAGCAGCAGTATAGCATATATATATAAGAGCAGCAGCAGCAGCATGAGTTATATAGTATATAGTATATATATATATAAAAAGATATTAAAGGTCAGGGATAGATAGACAGATATAACTAAGTACATAGAGGCAATGAGAGGTAGTGAGAGGGAGGTAGAAAGAGAGGAGAGTATATATATACAGTGGTATATATAGGGGGGGAGAGGTGGCAGGAGGAGGAGTATATATATATATATATATATAACATATTTTTGTGTGGTTATGCACCTTACCCTCGCATCTTAGTGTGGAAGAGAAGGGACGATAAGGAAAAGAGAGTATATATCAACACTACCACCATCACCACCTTCTCTCCCAAAGACTGGAGATGCGATAGATGCACTGGAAACAGAATAGTAGTAGAAGAATATGACGCCCTTTCCTCTACCGTCTCATTCACTTTATAGAAATATATATATATATATATATATATATATATATGTTATATATATGTTATGTTAGTATATATATATATAGGCAGCAGTGTTATATATATATATATATATATATTATAGTTATATATATATTTGTTGTATATATATATATATATATATATATTATTGCATTTCAGTTGGAAATGTGGCTTATGTTGAGATGTTCAACGACGATACTGGCAGACCCCGAGGTTCTGCTATTGTTGATTTTGAAACTCCTGAAATGGCTCAGAGAGCCATCGAAAAATTGCACAGAATGGAAGTAAAAGGGAGGAAACTTGTCGTTAAGGAGGTATTATTATTATTATTATTATTATTATTATTATTATTATTATTATTATTATTATTATTATTATTATTATATTATTATTATTATTATTATTATTATTATTATTGTTGTTGTTGTTTAGAAGAGTTCTTGATTTTACATTCATTTATTCACTCATAAATCTTTTATTAATCAATGATTGTATACCTTTATAATAGTATAGTAGTATATATATATGTTATATATATATATATATATATATATATATATATAAGGTTATATATATATATATATATATATATATAAGAAGAGTTAGATATATATATATATATATATATATATATATATATATATATATATAGTTATATTTAAAGTATATATATATATATAGTTATTATTGGTTATGTTAATCGTTTTTCTTTTTTGTAAAGAGGGAAATAGAAATAGTTCAATCTGTGAGATTTTACATGGTAAGTATGAATTTCATTTTTGGTTATATATATATATAGTATATATATGTTATATAGTATTTGAAAGGTTATTATATAAGATATATATATAAGTATATATATATATATATATTACATAGTTGTTAATTTATATATATAGTTATAGTTACTAAGGCTGGGTTAAGGCTGTTGCTACAGCTATAATATATAAGGTTGCTGCTACATATGTTGTTATTATATATATTGTTACTATATATTAAGGTATATATAATATATTATATGTTATGCCATGTTATTGCTAGTTGTTAATTTAAGTTGGTTATATATATATATATATATAGTTATATTATATATAGTAAGAGCATATATATATATATATATAGTTAGGTATGAGTTAAGAGTAGTTGAGCATATATATATATATATAGTATATATATATATATATATATATATATGTTATATAATTCTTATGTAAGTATATATATATATATATATATATATATTTATTTATTATTTATTTATTTATTTATCCTACCTTCATTTCCCACAGGTAGGAGTAGGGTGCGTATCATACACGGAAATAGAATAGTAAAGTATAAGAGCATGACGTAAGTCGAAAGAAAAGCCCCCTCTCCTTCTTCCCCTCCTACTTTTAAGTGCGAGCCCGTTCATTTGAATTCTGCATTAAAAATTGATTGCTTTTGTAGTTTGATGCGACGATGTGTTCTTGTTTTCTTTCATATGTTTTTGTTATATTATTAATTTTGTTCTTGTTTTTCCTAGTTTTTGTTTAATAAAGAAATTGAAAGGGATCGGAACCGATTTGGGAAAGACTTGGATAGAAGAGGAGGCTCTTTCAATAGAAATTCGTTTCAAGATAATGGTCCACCTCCTGTCAATTATGGAAATACTTATGGACTGTCTATTTCGTTTTTGGAATCTCTCGGTATTAATGGACCTTTAGTCAATAAGGTTTTCGTTGCAAATGTAAGTTTCGTGTTTAATTTTTTAAGTTGTTTAAGTATTTGTGTTGTACTATTAGTTTTAAAATGCCATATGACATGTAATTTAATTTTTCCTTTTATAAGTAGGTTAGTTTTAATTTGTGACTAATTTTATCATATAAAGCTATTTGGCATATAATTTCGTTTCCCTCTTCCTAATTAGAATATAATTTTAATTTGCTACTAATTTTTTATATAATCATAAAAAGAGATATGACAATTTCATTCTCCCCATAAGTAGATATAATTTTATTTTGTCAGTAATTTAATGTAATCATAACCAATGACATATTTATGAAATAATTCATTTCCTTCTTGATTATATATTAAATTTATTATTGCTTCAATTAACAATTTTTTTTTTTTTTTAAATTATGAATGAGAAAATTTTGTTTATATTTGAAGAAAAAAAAAAAAATCAAATCATACATTATTTAGTTTAATCCTTAAAATGTTTACTTTCCTTCTTGTATAGCTTGATTATAAGGTTAGTGAAGATGATTTGAAGGAAGTGTTTAAAGTTGCTGGTAAAGTAGTGAGTGCAGAAGTAATCAAAGATCAAGATGGGAAGAGCAGAGGATTTGGCGTAGTTGGTAAGAGATTATTTTTATTTTTCATGAATTTGGTTGTTGCTGTGCTAATAATAATAATAATAATAATAATAATAATAATAATAATAGATAATTAAATAGGCTCATGCATTACTTTTTCGTGAGAATATATATATATATAGGAGAGTATGTGTTGGATATATATATGATATATATATAGTAAGTATATAACTTAAAATATATATATATATATATATAGCAGCAAATATATATATAGTAGTGAAAGAGTACATAGCAGCATATATATTTATATATATATATATATATATATATATTAGGGATGTACCGATACCAGAAAAAAAGGCCGAACCCGATACCGATACCTATATTTTTTAGAGTTGGTACCGATACCGATACCGATACTTTAATTAATATAATAAATACACAGTAATAAGATAGAACATTTGTGTACTGCTAGGCAACTCAGGATTTCATTCCCTGTACAACCAATACTTAGTCATTTATTTCATATTTGGTTGTGCCCAAGTATATTTATTTTATAAATTAAAATAGTATCTTTAATGAATAATAAATGCAAATATAATATTAATAACTTTTTTATGTTTGTGTTTATTCAAAAAATATTCCATTTCCATTTTCCAGTAAGTATTAACAAAGTTTAGCTACTAGCTTTTATGTTTTAACATGATTACAATTTACAGGAAGATTCTTTAACCAGCTATAATATAAAGAATAAAAATAATGAAAGAAGAGACCTCAATTAATCAGTTGAAAAGATAAAATAAAAAAACGCTGTTACTCAAACATGACATAATAATATACTCCTTTAAGATAAAGATAGATATCATTCAATACTCAAATTCAAAAATTCTCAAATTGTGATGCAAAACATTAAGCTTTCACTAGTATCTGGCGAGAGCCTGTTCCTTTTTGAGGTGTTTACATTCCTACCTACACTATAAATGCGCTCGCTCTCGACTGATGAAGGAGGTGCTGATAATTATTTGCCTGCAAGCACTGATAATAATGGAAACCTTGGCCCATTTTCATGCCACCACATGAAAGGATTCTCTTCTGTAGGCAGCATCTCCATGTTTTCGTAGAGCCTCATCTCCTCTTTCACAGATTGCAAATTTGAATTATCTTTGCTCCTTGATGACTGTCTCTTCAGTTTTTACGATGAGGTTCCTTGGTGTGATTCCTTTGAAGGTGAATGAGATGTCAATGCAATTTCGGCCATGAACTTATCAAAGTCTAACATATACAAATCCTCATCTTAGTAGGTTTATTTGCTGAAAAGCCACCATCGTCACTATCAGTGCTGTAGCCAGGGGTTGCAGATAGGCGGCTTGCACTTCTGTGAATCTTTTTTTTTTTTTTTTTTTTTTTTGTCACACGAGCAAGCTCCTCGGTTATGCTATTTAAATGCATTCTAGAAGTGGTTCACCGTCGGAGATGCCATTCTTGTGGGGTTTCAGCTAGCTTAAGAAATTCCTTATTAGAACCTTTATTTATTTATTTTTTTTTATAGTTGTCGCTTCAAGGCATGGGCAGAACCTTATTCAAGGAATGGGTGTTGAACGCCTCAAAAATTCATCTAACGCAAATTACGCAGATGAGCACAGACGCAGGCTTTAAAGTGAGGGAGATTAAATTGAGTAGGAAACACAGATGGTGGTGGTACGCGAGTAGAAAGTTTCCTCGAGCACTTTCCGCCAGTACCTTTATAAAAGGATAGCACCAACATAGCGCCGCAAATATAGAGGGTCAAGTGAACGAGTACAGGACAAGTTTATAAGTCTTTTAGCCTTGACTCGACACTATCCAAAGCCGGGTGAAACCAGAGTCCTTCCAGATATGAGAGCAGTACTCCATACAAGGGCGGATAAGACCCTTGTATAGCTGGAGTAACTGAGAAGAGGAAAAAAAGTCTCGCAGTCTAAACAGAACTCAGACTTTCTTTGAGGCCGCCCTAGCAACCGTTGTGATTTGAGGTTTTCAATACATTTTTTTTTGTTTATGTTAAGGCCAAGGATGTTTATATTGTCAACAGGAGAGACGAGAGAACCGTCAAAAGAGACAGGAAGTTAGGTGTCTTAGAGAGGGAGATTTGTAGAAGTTGGGTTTTTAAAGAATTAAATTTCACAAGCTTGAGACGACCCAACCCTGAAATTATATCCAGATCAGCGAGAACAGAATCGGAAAGATTAAGACGAAAGGCAATTCTTGAAGTAAAAGAGGGAGCAGAATTGATACGAGTTGAAGAATGAAGGGTCGAATCATCAGCATATGAGTGGATAGAGTTAGATGTGCAGGTGAGAAGATAAAAAAGAAAAAGCAGGAATAAAAGTAGGAGATAAAACAGAACCCTGAGGAACACTGCTTGACAGAAAGAAGTCGCCCCATCAACAACAGCCAAATATTAAGCGATTTGAAAGAAAGCTGGGATAAGTAAGCAAAGAGAAGTGACAACTCTCAAAGGGAGAAGTTGAGAGCAGTGACGCGCCATACCATTATCAAATGCTTTGGATATGTCAAGCGCCACCACGACAAAGTCTTCCCGTAGTTCCTAAGGGCGGAAACCATAAATCTGTTAAATAGGAAAGTATATCGCCAGTAGATCTCGAGCGCCGAAAGCCGTACTGGCAATCGGAAAGAAGGGAATGAGATTCCAGATGATCTAAGTGAGAGTTGAGAAGGGTTTCAAAGATCTTAGAAAGAATACAAGTTAGAGCTATAGGGCGATAGTTAGAAGGATCAGAGCAGCATCCTTTTTTCGGAATAGGTTGGACATATGCGCGCCTCATAGAACACTGAGGGAAAGTGCTAGTTTTGAGGCATATTGAATATAGTTCAGCACGGAAGCACACCTCCTCAAAACTCGGAGAATGCCATCCGGGCCACCCGTCTTCCTAACGTTCATAGATTTCATAGAGCCCATGCACCAGATCAAATGAAATTACAGGTAAAGGCATAGACACCTGAGAGGAGAAGGAGGAGGAAGAGGAATGCCAGAATCGTCCAGGGTTGAGTTAGAGGAAAATAGGAAGCCTAAGAGATGATTGGCCTTTTCAGTTGAGTATTAACAATAGAATCATCAGAGCGAATAAGAGTGGGAAAGAAAGGATGATTTACAGTTGTTAGAGATGTTTTCTTTGGCAAGAGGCCAGAGAGATTTGTCAGTAGAAAACAAGGAGGTCACGCACTTTCGTTTAATGAAAGTCCGCTTTGGTCGTCGAAGAGTATCCCTGCAACGATTTCTAGCTAAATGAAAATTGGCAAGAGTGATAGGAGAACGAGAATTTTTTTCCACACCCGGATACGCACTCGCACTGTCTTTTAGCATGATTGACATGAGAATAAGCTCGACTGAACCATGGATTTTAGGGAGAAAAAGATTTAATCAAAGAAAGAGTAACCTTTATCATCTCCTTAAGCGATTACTGACTCCAACTTTATCTTTTGAATCAAAAGCGTCTTCTCAGAGTCAAAGCAGTCACTCCAATTATAGCAATGTAGTAGCAACGCAATGCCCCCCAATCGGCTGGATCAAAGTGCCAGAAAAACATTATAGGGCAAGATGGATGTTGGAGAGAAAGTATTAAAATTAGCAAAGATATAAGGTTGTGCTCAGATTTACCGATATGTAGGAGCGGAAGGTGGTGCTCAGATTTACCGATAGGAGTGAAACATAGGTCAAGTGTGTTCAAGAATCGGTTGGGACGATCAGGAATGTGTGTAGGTTCTTTAATTAGTTGTTCCAGATCGTTGAGAATACTGAATTATTCGGCTTCCTCCCCACCTAAATCAGTATGAGAGGAACCCAACAATTCAGTGTTGTGTATGTACTTTGAAATCCCCAAAATAGAGGACCTCAGTATTTGGATGAGAAGATATAACAGTCTCGTGAGAAGTAGTAAAGTATGAAAATCTGTTCTGTTAGGAGAACAGTAGCAGAAGCATAAAAGTATTGTAGTAGAAGAAGAAAGATTTTAAGCCACAGAACATAAGTTAGAAGGTTCGAGATTCTCGAGACGTGTTATGGAGTGTTTATATTTACGTAGGCACATACTCCACCCTTCAGACGGAAATTATAAAATAAGTTATAGTTGGATATATTAAACGAGTTGAAGGATGAATTCTTAGCCATCTGGGTCTCAGACAAGAGCATAAAATTAGGGTTAGAGTTAGAGAGGTGGTATTCCATGGATGCAGAGTTAGAGTGCAAGCCATTGATGTTGGTAAAGTCAAAAGAAAGCCACGCCTGTGCAAATCCGCTATCATACACGCACACACAATCACACACACACACACAAAAAAAACAAAAACAAAAAAAAAAACAGAGAAACAAATAGACAAAAACCAAAGGAAAAATGAGGAAAAATTATTCGTACGCTAAAACCTAAATTTAAAACCTGAAATTTTAAAACTGCAAAACCCTATTTAGAACAAATATCAAAATATGAATAATCCAGAAAGTTAAAAAACACAAACACACACACACAAACAAAATTGGTAAAAAAAAAAAAAAAAAAAAAAAATACTATTGATCAACAAAAACAGTAGAAGATAAATCTGTATAAATTATAATAATGGCTGTCCAAATAGGTAAATGTTACGCTAAAGCCCAAGTTGGAGAAACGCTAAAAAACTAAGTTAAAAAGGAAATCGAGAAAAAAAAAAACATAACCTAGTACTAGCCATCTATATCGAAGTAGATTTATTATTGATTCTAAAAGTTTCTCATAATTTTTCACCCAAAAAGTAAAAAGTATCGGCTAAGTATCGGCCATATTAACCGATACCGATACCAAAAAATGGCCGATACTACCGATACCGATACCGATACCGATACTATCGGTACATCCCTAATATATATATATATATATATATATATATATATATAAAAAATATATATATATATATATATATATATAATATATATATAATATATATATATATATATATATATATATATATATATATATATATATATATATATAATTCTGTGAGGAAAGAGGCATGTGTGTAAGTAATACTTTCTTCAAACACAGAGTGTTCATAAGTATACTAGAGTTGGTGTAAGTAGAGATGGTGTCAAAGTGAAAAGTATGATTGATTTTGTGTTGGTGAAGATGTTGAAGTATGTGATGGATGCTAAATCAGTGGGGCTGGGGATGGGATCATTATGTTGTTTTATGCAAGATTAAGTTAGGGGGGGGGCTTGGATGGAGGGGAATGAATGAGGAAGGAAGTAGGATGAATTAAGAGTGAGAAGTTAAGTGAACAAGGTAATAAGGAAAAGTATGTAAGAGCGCTTTCAAATAAATCAGTTGAATTTGAACAAAATGAAACTGAACAAATTTGGAGGCAAATGAGGGAAGCCTTTGTTAGTGGTGTAAGAGAAGTATGTGGTTGTGCTAAAGTAGGAAGTAAGAATCCCAACAGCGAATGGTGGAATGAAGAATTGATGCAAGCGGTTAGAAGTAAAAAAGAGGCGAAGTTGAATCTGCTAAAAGCAAATGATGAGGTCTCAAAAGAAAGGTGTTTGGAATTATACAAGGAGGAAAAAAGGAAGATGATAAGTTGCATACGTAGGAGAAAAAAAATGAGGTCAATAAACAGTTTGAAAGAAGGATGAATGGGGACTTACAAGGAAATAGGAAGCTTTTCTGGAAAGAAGCGCGGAAGGTTAAGAATGAGAGTAAGGAGAATCTGCATAAGATAATTAATGGGGATGGTGCGTTCGTAATTGATGAAATGGATGTGAGGAAAGGGGGGAAGGAGCACTTCGAATATCTGCATAACATATGCATTAATGAAGAGGTGATAGTGAATGTATATGGGTTCGATGGCAATGGGTAGGGTGAGAAAGTTGGAGAATGGTAAATCTGCAGGCATAGATAGAATTACTGGTGAAATGATCAAGATTAGAGGCGAGATGGTGATTGAATGGATTTGGAAGTTGTGTAACAAAGCTTTTATAGAGGGTATAGTTCCGAGAGATTGGAGAAAAGCAGTAATAATACCCTTATACAAGAGTAAGGGGATAAGGGGAACTGTTGGAACTATAGGGGAAGTGTTTTAGGGAAGATATATTCTTGTATTTTGGTTGAAAGGGTACGTCGAGTGACTGAAGGACTGATTGGTAAAGAACAAAGTGTATTTAGAAGTGGTAGGGGATGTGTGGATAGAATTTTTACATTGAAACAAATGATTGAGAAAATGAGGGAGAAGAAAAAATTGTATTTAGGTTTTATGGATTTGCAACAGGCGTATGACAGGATTAATAGGGAATCTCTGTGGCAGGTGTTAGTGATATTTGGTGTTGGTGGTAGACTTCTAAATGAAATCAAAAGTATGTATGACGATAGTGAAGCGTGTGTTAGAATAAATGGAGTCGAAATTGATGGGTTTAATATTAATAGCGGAGTGAGGCAGGGATGTGTTATGCCTCCTTGGTTATTTAATTTGTATATGGATGGGGTTATGTAAGAATTAGAGTTGATGGTGGCAGGGGAAGGCATGTAAGGTGTGAGAAGAATTGATAAAATGAGGAATGAAATCATTAGGGAGTTGTGTGGTGTGAAGAAGGGCTTAAATGAGAGAATAAACGAGAGTACATCGAGATGGTTTGGTCATATGGAAAGGATAGATGATAGTCGGTTGGTTAGCTGATGTATAGTTGGGAGTGTATTGAGAATCAACCGGCTGGGAGAGAAGAAAATGTAGATTGAGTCAACAAAGGAATGTCTGAAGGAGAGAAATGCGAGTTTGGCAAAGGCGAGAAGAAAGGTGCATAACAGGAATGAATGGCGGAATTTTGTGATGAGTTATGAACTTATGGTTGTGGGCTTTGCCCAGGGGAAGAACCCCACATTACGAGATACCCCAGCGATGGTCCGTCGCGGGCTCTGGAAGCCTCAGGGTGAATTTTTCTGATTGCGGCGATTTCTCTCTGGGGGTATGGTATACGTCATGTTCTTCTAGTACCGTCATGTTCTTTTACTTTTCTGTTCCGGTTTATGCTACGCACCTCACCCCCAATCTTGGGATAGGAGGGGGAAGATAATAATAAATTCTATTAAAACTAAATACAATAATAATAAAGTTAACAGACTTGAATTCAAACAGACCTAAAAACAAAAAATCAAGACCATTAAAAACAATCATTCTTATACCTTTCTCTCCCCTCCTATCTTCCTTTCACATCTTTTATTCCACTCGCATACACTCTTCCTTTTGTAAACACATCTGCTAATTGATGCTTTGTATGCATCCACTCAAACTTTTGTAATCTTTTTCTCTAACATCCACTTGATCCACGCAACAGCTATTTGTAACCTTTACTTGCGTCACTGAATATATACACTTTGATTTGTAACCGTTCACCACCAATCGCTTCTCTCCAACATTCTTCCAGATATATTCCTGCTTTTGACCCTTCTATAAACGCAGCTGCCTCTGCTTCAATCGTCGATCTTGCAACCCTTTTCATACATCTGGACTTCCACACAATAGGGCACCTGTTCCCTCTTTTATCCTTCAAAGAGACAACATAGCCCACTTGAGGATTAACACACCCTTCCATTCCATAGGATTCCATTTTCGCTTGTTTAAACTATGAAGACTACTTACATTGAAACATATAATTTTAAATAGAGGATAATATATGGATCGAGAGAGTTAATTATTTGAAAGATGGGATGAGTGTTGCTATTGAAGTAAGGAATATGTTAAATTGAAAAACATTAAGAGTAAGTTTAGCTTGTGAAATAAGGCGTATTTAATTGATGTAATGGTATTGCTAATTGATAGAAACTTCAACTGTTAAGGGGTATATGTGAATGTAGAGAAGATTCATTATGATTTAAGGGGGAAAAAATGTTCTTTAAATAAATGGAGGAGTGAAATATTGAGGAGGTTGGAAGCAGAGTGAATAACAACAAACCCAACTCTGCATTAACTGCTGTTTTTGTTCTGATTATTAGAAATTGCCAAAAAAAAAAAGAAAAAAAAAGAAAATTTGTGGTGCAGCAAAACTTTTTGGTAGCATTTTATTTTTTTAAAATTTAATTTTGTTTTATTTAAATTTTTATTTTAGTTTTTACATATGCAAATATTTTAAAGCAAAAAAAAATATTCTTTTACTATTTCTGAAACTCTGAATGTTCATAAAACAAAATTTTTTGGCTAATGTTTGGCGAGCCTCGACACGTTTGTGTTTCCTTATAGTATATGAATCGTGTTGTAACGAGTAGAAATGATATTAAGAGGAAGTTTTAATTCAACAGAGTTTGAACATCCACTTCATGCAGTTCAGGCTATTTCAATGCTTCACAATCAGCAGTACTACGACAGGAAAATTAATGTGAGACCTCGATCGTGTTGCTGAAAAGCAGCACAAAGATGGTGGATCGGCTACTAAACTTCCTCCTGGTTTAAAGGGTCTTGGAATGGGTTTGGGTCTCACAACGGTGAAGCTATAACGTGATATATCAGGTGTTTATATATATATATAGCAGGAGCAGCATATATATATATAAGTTATATAAGTTATAGGCAGCAGTTGTATATATAGCAGTTATAGCAGCAGCAGCATATATGTTACATATATGTTGTTGTTATATATATATATATATATATATATATATAGTAGTTATATGTAATAGAATTGTGATTAAACATACATCACACAAATACACTAATTTATTTTATATAGAGCATATATATATATATATATATATATTATATATATATATATATATATATATATATATATATATATATATATATATATATATATATTTATGATAGAATATATTTTAATAAATCTAATGGTAAATGACTCTGGTAACAACCATAAAACCACATCTATAAAGGCAGATGAATTTAATAAGAGAATTGTCCCTTATGCAAGACATTCAGTAAAAATAACTTCTTAATCGTGATGCATTTTCAAGTTTGTCCGTAGTGTGTGTTTGTTATATATATATATATATATATATATATATATATATATATATATATATATATAATATATATATATATATATATATATATATATAGTATATATATATATATATATATATATATATATATATATATTTTTTTTTGTTTTTTTTTACAGTTAATCACCACTCACGGGCCGAGCCCTTTTCAAGGAGGGGGCAGAAAATAAAACCAGGAAAACCCCACCCAATCCCAGCCTAAGGCAAATCTCTCAGGTGAGCGCAGACGTGGGCTTTAAAGAGAGGAAGATTAAATATAGTTGGAAAAACAGAAGAAGGCAAGGAGCTCCACAGAACAGAAGTAGCTGGAAAGAAAGAGGCACCACAACGAAAAAGTCTGGGGTTCTCACTACTCACGCAAATTCACGCGAGAGCATGGCACCCCTGCGAGGGCGACGCAAATGGAGGTGGAATGCGAGCGGCCAACTCTTCTGAGCATCTACCGTTGTAGTACCTATAGAAAAGAGATAGTGCGCCAACGTCACGTCGCAGAGATAGAGGGTCAAGAGAGTTTGAAAGTAGGGGACAGTTTATTAGTCTCTTAGTCAAAGACTCAACCTATTTTTGGGGGGTGGAGCCGGAGCCCCCTGGGGGTCGTGAGAACAGTACTCCATACAAGGCGAATAAGGCCCTTATATAACTGGAGCAACTGTGCAGAGGAAAAATTCCTGCAACCTGAACAGATCTCCCAGTTTCTTTGAGGCCACCTTAGCAACCATTGAAATTATGAGGTTTCCAAGACAATTATTGTTTATGTTAAGACCAAGAATGTTTATGTTATTCGCAGGAGAGACGTTATTTGTCGAAGGAAATAATAGGAGTTGAGGTGGGTATTTCCTGAGAGGGAGATGTAGAGAAGCTGAGTTTTAAGAGTTGAATTTACAAGGTTGCGGTGACCCCACCGGGGAAATCCCATCCAGATAGACAAGACTAGAATCGAAAGCTGAAGTCGAGAGGCAACTCTAGAAGCAAAAGAGGGAGCAGATTTAGTGAGTAGAAGAGTGGAGGGTTGAGTCATCGGTACAAGAGAACAGAGTTGGAAGTACAGCTGAGGAGATCGTTGATGTAAAGTAGGAATAAAGTTGGAGATAGAACAGAACCTTGCGAAACACCACAATTAACAGGAAAGGAGGAAGAGGTCGCTCCATCAACGAGCGCTGATATGGAGCGATCGGAGAGAAAACTAGACAAGAGTAAGCAAAGAGAAGGAGGAAACCCAAAGGAAGGGAGCTTAGAGAGCAGTGACGCTTGCCAAACCCGGTCAAAAAGCTTTGATATGTCAAGCGCCACCACGCAAGCACTCCCCATGGTCCTAAGGGCAGAAGACCCAAATCAAAAGCTAGGATAGGAGTGCATGTCACCAGTTGACTTCCGACGGACGAAAGCCATACTGATGATCTGAAAGAAGGGAATGAGACCCAGATGATCCAGGAAATGAGAGTTAAGAAGAGTTTCAAAGATTTTAGATAGAATACAAGTGAGAGCTATAGGGCGATAGTTTGAAGGATCAGAACGGCTACCTTTTTCGGGATCGGTTGAACATATGCGCGCTTCCAGCACTGAGAAAAGTATTAGCATAAGACATAGAGTAGAGTTGAACGAGGAGGAGTAGAGCCAGCTCAGAAGCACACCCTCAAAACACGAGGGAACGCCATCCGGGCCACTAGCCTTCCCGACATTTATAGATCTCAGCTTCCGTGCATCCGATCATGAGTAATAACAGGTAGATGTATGGGAAACCTGAGAGGAGAAGGAGTAGGAGGAGGGATGCCAGAATCGTCCAGGGTAGAATTAGATGAAAAAAAAGGAGGCCGAAGAGATTGGCCTTTTCAGAAGGAGAGTTAGCTACAGATCCGTCAGAGCTAATAAGAGGAGGAAAGGCAGATTTACAAAAACAGTTTAGGAGACAGTGTGGTCAAATTTAACTGTGGAGAACTGTAGCAGGCTCGCCACCTCGCAAAGCTAACCCGCTAGTAAAACTGCAATTTATTCCTGATGCTGAAAACAAAAAGAGTGATAGTGAGAATGAGTTCCTCCATGCAATATCTCTTCCCCATTGCAAAGGCCAAATTTCACTGAACATGGATTTATAAAGATTTTGTCTAGGCAGGAATTGAACTGGCCCATCCGGGACTGTAGTTATTCGCTGCCGCACTTCGACACATCTGGTGAGGCATCCGAATCATACAAGGATCTACCTCAGGTAGTAATGAACAAAACACCAACCAACCCACACCAGTGGCTCAAAACATGTTTAGGGATAGCAGTGGACTGGAGAGAAAAATAATTATAGTATCAACTGAATACTAATGAGAGAAATATATTTTAAAACGAGAAGCAGTATGAAACATAAGTCGTTGTATTCAAGAATTGGTTAGGACGATCTGAATATGTGTAGGTTCCTTAATTAACTGTTCCAGTTGAGAATACTGAATGTTTTGGCCCTCCCCGCCTGCATCAGTGTGAGGAGCCCAACCACTCAGTGTGGTGTACGTTGAAATCCCCTAAATAGAGGATCTCAGCATTTGGATGGGAAGAAGTAACAGTCTCATGAGAAGTAGTAAGATAGTCAAAAAGAACGTGAAAATCTGTTCCATTAGGGGAGCAGTAACAGAAACACAAGATAATGATAGTAGTTGGGAGAAAGATTTTTAGCCACAGAACATCGAATTTATATATATATATATATATATTGATATATATATATATATATTTTTTTATACTTGGTGGTATATATATATATATATATATATATATATATATATATATATATATATATAGTATATAATAGTTATAAGGTTGCTATTATAAGGTATATATATATATAAGTTGTTATTGTTGTATATGTATACATACATATATATATTATATAGTATGCAACTCCTGGTGCTTATGATTTTATGAGCAGATGATGCAGGCGCTTCAAATCATGCTGGCTACGGGTCACCTTTGTGAATTGCATCTGGGGTGAAGCTAGATGTGGCTTAGTTTTTACTGAAAACACATTTACAATAAATCTTGGTACAGTACGCACCAACACTTTCAAACATACATCTACTGTACCAAGTTTTATTTAAATAGTGTTTTTATTAAAATAAAATTACATCTAACCTTTCCCCCCTCACCCCAAGATGCAATTCTAAAAATTGTTATTAATTGCAATAACGAATGGTTGGAAATTGCCATCATCGCCAATATCGTATAAAATCAATATAAAACACCAAGGGTTAAAAAATACCAAATAAAATCATCAACCTACGACAAAGTAGTTAACTAATTATATATAAATCTAGAGTTATATATGTTATATATATATATATAGTATATATATATATATATATATATATATATATATATATAGCAGAAGAAGAAGTAGTTATATATATATATATATATATGTTGTTGGTTATATATATATATATAGTTATATAGCATATTACGTTAAGGTTGTTCAAAGTATGTCAATGTTACAGTATATATATATATATATATATATATTATGCTATATACAGCGTTAGATAGTAGTGAAGAAGAGTTGTTACAAGAGCAGCATATAGCAGCAGCATATATAGCAAGATATATATGGTTATTGCTTAGCATAAGCACCGGTATACAGCAGCAGCAGCAGCAGCATATCCGTTGATTATTTGCTCCCAAGTTGGTTAAGCATAAGGCTATATATAGAGTTATATATATATATATAAATATATATATATATATATATATATATATATATATATATATATAGTATAGTATATATATATATATATATATATATATATATATATATAATATATAAAGTGATTTTGTTTTAAATGGAAGCTGTGAAAGTTTCTTATTTTTTCATTTGGATTCGTATGTACTAAAAAAAATAAAATAAGAAAAGTTTTAATAATTAAAATTATTCACAGTTGTAGAAATTTACGAATAAATTGAAACTTTTTACATATTCAGTGGCGAATGATAGTTAATGATTTTCTTGTTTTCGATTATGTAAAGTATTTTCATTGCAAGATTGGCTTAAGGTATCCTCTAATTGTGTAAATATAAATTTTGTTACTTATGTGGTGTTTTATGGTAAAGATGCATGTATTTAATGGTATAAATTTTTTGATTATATAAAGTCGCTAATGCATATGCATTTTCTCTGTGAATATTCACATAGATAGGTGTCTCTATTGTAAACCAAAGTACTTTTACTGGTACTCCAACTAATCATTTGTTTCACACAGTCTTTTTTAGACTTACTAAACTGTTCCTTTAAGTATTTAAGAAACAGCCTAGAATTAACAGAAGGTATAGATGGAGTGTAAATTGAAGGTTATTTAGAGTATTAGTCGATTGATCCCTAATTTGTCCACTTAATGATACCGTAATAATAATAATAATCTGAATGATAATATTAATAATAATGAAATTATTTTTTTATGTATTTGTTGCAGCTTTAAATAATTTGCAATCTGCCAATTCAGGTAACATCAGTGGTATGCCTTCAGCGATGAATTCTCCAGTTGGTATGGCAGGTGGCTTTAATTTAAATACCAATACAAATATGGCATCGAATTTACGAACAGGAGTGACCAATGCACTTTCCATGATGGGTATGGGTGGCCTGGAAAATATTAGTATGGCTGCGTCCAATTTGGGTTTAGCATTGGGTACCCCAAACTCTCTGAATCTTGGTAATGCTGGTGGTGGAGGTGGACTTAATCAAGGGGCCATTGGTGGAGTGCCAAATGCTAATAATTTCTCAAATCAAGGAATGGGAGTACCTTCAGGGAATAACTCTGGTGGAGTAACAGGACCTATGTTTAATAACAACAACTCTGGTTTTAATAATCCTTCATCGAATGATTTCAATTCTTCAAATTTTTCTTCAAATAGCAATAGATGTGTTGTTCAGATAACTAACGTGAGTATTATTATTATTATTATTATTATTATTATTATTATTATTATTATTATTATTATTATTATTATTATTATTATTATTATTATTATTATTATTTTGTACAATTATTTTTATTTATTATTATTATTATTATTATTATTATTATTATTATTATTATTATTATTATTATTATTATTATTATTATTATTATTATTATTATTATTATTATTATTATTATTATTACTATGATTATTATTACTATTAAGAATATAGACCAGCTTATTAGGGTTAGCTGATTTAACTTATAATTTCTCTACTTAAACATGAATTTGAACATCTACCGCGCGGGGTATTTCTTCTGGTCCCAATGGGAAACTTATTTCCATCCTCTCATAACGATGGACCTTTTCCCCCATGACAAACCTATTCTCTTCAACATCGGGCTTCCGACTTTTTGAACTCTATTCCCATGCCATCTGAGGCTCCCACGGTTTCTTCAAAATTGGCCGGTCGTTCTACACGTGCTCGGGACTTGGGTGTCGCCAATGTTCCGCCTCTGCATTCTTATGACTTTAACGGACGTTTCTGTGCCTAACCACACCGTTCCCGCTTATTCTTGTGATTCTGAATCTTGTCCAGATTCCTGTATGAATATTACAATCGATTCATGTTTTTCTGACCCTTCCCACTCCGGGGAACGTGTGGACACCCGTAGGGATGTGTCGGTTACTGTTGTCCCCGGTATCGCTCCCCAAACTGACACTTTTACCTTACCTTCGGAGGTACCAACGGTCCCTCCGGGTGTCAGTCTTTCATTCTCTCCGGATTTTGCTGTCGCTTTGAGTTCGACACCTGGAGAGGAAGATAAGGAGATCGTCAGCTTCCTTGACGCGGCCCTCTCTCCTCCACTGGAACATTTAGCTTCCACCGATGCTGTCCGGAGCTCTGATCCGGTGTCTGGGGTGGCTCCCACTCTTTCATTTGATTGCACTGGTGGGGTACCACGTATCCCCAACACGATGAGCCACGATTCAGCTCCCTCTGTGACTCCTGTTGCCTCCAGGTTGATGGAATCGACATTTTAGGATGTGGATTTCTCTCTCACTCGTATTTTTGGAGACGAATCGGTTTTGGCTGCTTTATCAACTTTTAGTATGCCTCCCCGATCCCGTCCCATATCCCTACTTCGGGACCTTCCCCTTCCCCTTGGAAGCACCACACTGATCCCCCAATCTCTCTTAAACACGGCCCTGACCTGTCGTACGTTGTCAGCGTACCGAGTGCGGTTGCAGCCTAATTAGGGTACCACTTTGCGACTTGCTTAACTGAGTCTAGATACAAGGAACTATTCCGTTCTGATCGCCTGTTGATTCGTACTCTGTACTTCTCGACCCCCCTGGCAATGATCCTTATAACCACTTTTTTCCGGAGGCTGAATTCAATTAAGCTCTCGGGACGTGCAAGGATGGAGCGCTGGGGCCGGATAGCGTCTCTTACCAGATGATTCGCCATCTTCACCCATCCCCCTCAGCGTTTCTTCTCGCCTTGTACAACCGCATATGGGTGGTGAATATTTTTCCACCCGTTTGGCAAACGGTGCTCATCATCCCCATTACTAAACCGGGAAAAGACCCGAATTTGACGACTAATAACCGCCCTATTGCATTGACATGCCACACATGCAAATTGATAGAAAAAGTGGTTGCCAAACGCCTTCTCCCGACTCTGGAAAAAATCCGGGCTTTCCTCTTTCCTCTCTAGTTTGGTTTTAGGAAGTACCGCTCTACTCTCGACCCGCTTCTTCGCTTAGATAGATCATGACATTTGAGAAGCCTTTTCAAACAACAAACAAGTCTTGGCGGTTTTCTTTTACCTTGAGAAGGGATATGATTCCACATGGAGATTGGGGTCCTCCAAAAGCTTTATTCCCTTGGCCTGCTGGATCAGCTTCCCTTTTTTCTCCAGAACCTGATGACTAACATCCTTTCAGGTACGTTGCTACTCTGTATTCTCCAGAGTATTTCTCGTGGAAGAGTGGGTGCCGCTGGGTAGTTTCGTCAGTGTGATCCTCTTCGAACTGGGATTCAATGATGTGCTGTTCAATATTTCCTCTCCAGTCCAATGCTCTCTTTATGTGGATGACCTAGCAATGTACATCACTGGAGCCAGGCTCTCATACATGGTGCACCATCTGCAACTGACCATTGGAAAATGTGATGCAAAGGGATATTTGTTCTCTATGCATAAAACTAAGGCTGTTCTTTTCCTCCGGATAAACCGACGGCGTGGCCGGGAAGAACCTCCACTTCACCATCGTTGGTTCTTTACGGATCCCCCGTTACATTCGAATCACAGGTTAAATTTTTTGGCATGGTTTTTGATCTGCTACCGTCTTATTTTCCACATATCCAGCAACCACTGGTTCTTCTTCGTCACCCCACTTCTACCACCTGGGGCGCTGTCAGAAGGATTCAACTAGGGCTTTATATCGCCTTCGTGAGATTAGGATTTTACTATGGATGTGCCATATATGGCCAGATTTCTCGTTCATATTTACGCCTCCTAGATCCCGTCCAAAATGAGTCTCCGTATTGGGACGGGGGCTTTCCGTTCTTCGCCTAAGGAGAGCCTGGATGTGGAGGCTGTTGTTATGTATCTGTTTCTGAGAAGGGAACACCTTATGTGTTCTCTATACGTCCGACTACGAATTCCTAAGCCCTCAGTTCTGATTACCATCCTTGATACGTGGCATTTCTCCTGCCATTTTGGCCATTTGCATCGGTGGTAGCTGATGTATTTGAATACAGCCGGATTCCACTTTGATCATTGATCATTACACCAATCCATGGTTACATCCCCCACCCCCAGGATTGCGAAAAGATGTAGTCATTGTCTAAGTCTGACCACCCTTCCCCCCTCAATACCGTCTTCTCCTCCCACCAGGCGAGTCACACTGACTTGATGGTTATCTTTACTGATGACTCTAAGGCTAACGATGGTGTGGAAGCATCAGCTGTATTTCCTGACCGCACTCTGCCTTCCTGCTCCTCTATCTTTACGGCAGAGCTGATGGCACTGCTTCTTGCAATTTCTAGGTTCTCATTCTTGAGGAAACTGACCACGTCACCATCTTTTCGGATGGATACCATCTCACGTTGGTATCCCAGGGAACGATAACGCTGATCATCTGGCTAAGGAGGCCTTTGTCACTCAGCAGGTCCGCTCCGTATACCTTCCATCAGTTTTATATCGGAACCATATTCCCCTTGATTGATTTTCTTCCGAAGATCCTGCAAAGAGTACCTCCCCGAGAACTTTGTATGGGCTTCCCGGGCAACCGGACTACTAATACTACCCCATCAAGAGTGGCTTCATGTCCTGCTAGCGCCTGTTGAGTCAGGATTTGGGGGCACCACACTTGGTGAAGCCCCTCGTGAATAGTTAGTCTTTCCCAGCTCGCCTGAGCCGACAATGGGAGGTGACATTGACACGACGCAGAATCGCCCACACTCATTTCACATATGGGTACTTCATGTCGAGGGACTCTCCCTCCTCTTGTCCGTTTTGTCGGGTCCATATGCCTCTCTCTGTCCACCATCTCCTGATTAACTGTGTCCAAGATCACCACGTCGTAGGTATTCTCCTGCTATCGCCTTCGTTCCCTATAGAAATCTACTTCCTCCATTCTTGCTGAATCTCCGCATTTTCGTCCCGACGTTCTTTTTGCGTTCTTACGAGAGCCGAATTTACTTCATCAGTTGTAATTAGTTTATATTGACGTTCCATTTCATAATAAGCAGTGTCTGCCCCTGTACAGGAACTCAAAAAAAAAATTATTATTATTGAAAACATTATTTTTATCATTTTTATGTAATTATAAATGAATAACTATAGATTTATTGGTGTCGTTGATGTAAAATTTTTGATATCTATGGTTGTAGATGTAATGTGGATGCCAGAATCTGAACATCGGATTTGTATCTTTTTAAGTTTTCGCAGTGTTTAGCTTTAATGTACTATTAATTATATATCCACTAAGATGGTGAAGCGGTTATCCACAACATCTCAGATGGTGTATGTGGATAATTGCTACATAAATAAGTTATAAATATTCACCAATAACGCATTCGTACCTTTGAATTTATCTGTAAGTTAAGTTGATAAAGAAGAAATATTTTAGTTGTGCTTTTAATTAAGAAGAAAATTTGTAAAAGTATTCATTCCCCTCCCCCACCCCGAAAATTTGTAAAAGTATTCATTCCCCTCTCCTACCCCACTTCCACCCTGCCGAAAATTTTATGGTTAAAGCGATATTTGTGTTTGCTATTTCAACAGCTTAATTTTTGTACCATAAAGCAGTGCAATATGTTATACATTGGTTTTCTCCATTGCCTTTGAATTACGTTATGTAAATAGCTGAAGATTACTTGTTACCTCGTCGTTTATTACTTTTAAACTCAGCTCAGTTTCCATTATCTTGACCATTTAGGTTTCATTTTTGTACAACTGGAATTGAAATATATGGATTGGGTTTCATTTAACACTAATCCTCCTACATTCCCACCCTCCATATTTTTATAATCGATTAACTGTTGATTATTGTTATTTTGTGGTGGTTTAATTTTAGCTGCCAGTGGACTATACGTGGAAGAACCTGAAGGATTTGTGTCGAAATTATGGAGACATTCGTTATGCGGAAATGAAGAGCAGTGGAGTGGGATGGGTTCGATTTTCAAGTGAAAACGAAGCTAGGCGTACTGCAGGTAAAGTATCTATTATTATATTATTATTATTATTTTTATTATTATTATTATTATTATTATTATTATTATTATTATTATTATTATTATTATTATTATTATTATTATTATTATTATTATTATTCTTATGATTATTATTATTATTATTATTATTATTATTATTATTATTATTATTATTATTATTATTATTATTATTATTATTATTATTATTATTATTATTATTATTATTTGTTGTTTTCTGGGAAGTTATAAAATTGGACAACATTTTGTTTTATATCTTTATTAGAGATCGTAATTGTTGAATAGTTATATTCTATAGAATCATATAGAATAGGTCGTCACTAGAATTAAAATATAAAATGGAAATTTTGTTAAATTGTTAAGTTTTTTTTTTTCATGTTTTGATCGTTTTGTTGTCGAGAATCTTTTATTTAATTAATGGCCAGTAAATTTTGTAATGTAAAGCGTTTGTTTTAGTAATTCTCCACAGTGTGTATATGGCAATTAACCTTTCGTTTATTCATTCATCTTTACTTAAAAGAAGCTTTGCATTCAAGTTAAAAGGCAGCTTATTTTTGATATTTTGGTGTCTATATAATTTTTCATGATCCATAAATTTTTAAAAGCATCATAGGGATACGAACGACATTGGATAACAAATATTTGATTTAGTCATTTTATTTTATTCATTTTCTTTATAACATTTTTATTTTTTTCATTTTTTTTTTAGTTGCAATGGTTTCATTCTTTTTATTGTATTGAATTTCATAATTAGAAACATACAGGATATTTTTTTATTATTACTTCTTGCTCTGAACTCGGATATTTTCTTGAAGCTACCTTATTAAAAGTCTTAAAATATTAATTCTTCTTTTTTGTTTGTTGTATTGGAGATAAATGTGTTCAGTGATGACATTTGAGCAAATTATGAGTAAAATTAAAAAAAATAAATTTCTTTATCCTCTCTTCACTTTTTACTTCCTACAAATGGGGGGTAGGGTGCGTAACATGCCCATAAATAGAGTAGTTAAGTAAAAGAACATTACGTAACTTCCCACAACCATACTATCTCACAAAACCTCGCCATTCACTCCTATTAGGCACCTTTCTTATCGCCTCTGCCAAATTCACATTTCTTTACTGACTTAATCCACTTTTTCTTGGCCTCCCAGCCCATCGATCCCCAGCACACTCACCAATATACATCCGCTTAACCAACTAACTATCATCTCTCCTATCCATATGATCAGACCATCTTTATATACTCTCATTTGCGCTTTTCTTCACACACCACAACTCCCTAACACGTTCATTCCTCATTTTATGAATACCTAACACGCCCCTAAGATTGTCCATCTGAACAGATTGCACCTTAGATTTATACCATGGTTTCACTATTATACATTGACAGTGGTAACAATATACCATAATGCAAAACCTTAGCGTACTCAAGACTTAGTCCCTTTGTATTCACCAAGGATTTAATTGGGTCAGCCACCTTCCTACCATTCACAATTTTTCTACTACACTCTGCATCATCCATTCTCTTTTCATCCAACATATAGCCTAACTATTTAAATTCAGATACTCGTTCCAATTGGTTACCATCGAAACATGATTTCACACCGCCGACTCTCCTCACTCATTACCATCATATTACTCTTATCTTCTTTTCCTTTATTGAACTGAATTAATATTCCTAATTTTTTTTTTTGAATTCCCTTTAAATAGATACGTTGTAAAATAAATAAACGTGCCTTGCTCTCTACCCTATAGACAAGTTTTTTTTTTCCTGTTTTTTCTATAACTGAAAATTTGTTTATCGGTACGGTACCATTTATAATTATTTATAATTCCTTGTCTAATAATAATAAATAGTCTACTTGGTTTTTATTTCATCTTTTTGTTATGTTTTATTTGGTTGGTGTAGTCAATATTTATTTTATCGATTTTCTTGATTCTTGTAGTCAGGTTAATTGCAAAAGGCAGGTTTTTATTTAGTAAATATGGACTTGTTTTTTTTTTTTTAAATGATAGAATATATTGCTGAGTCATTTGCTAATTTTGAATCATTTGGGGTCGATTGCTTCCTTTTATTAGATTTGTTGGACAGACAGAGGTTTGACGGTCGGTTACTGGATGCCTGCATTGTGTAATAAACAAATATACCCCCTACCATAATATTTCTGTACAAATCTAACATCGCTGCTACTACCACTACTTCTACTACTACTATCATCGTCGTTGACTACCAGTTTGGAAAATTGGCATATTTTTTAGTAATTAGTAAATTTTTCAAAGAATTGTGTGGCAAACGTTTTCATGATGGATTCTGAGGCAATTTTTGGTATTGGATTTGTTATGCTTCACTATATATATATATATATATATATATATATATATATAACTATATATTTATATATATATATATATATATATATATATATATATATATATATATATATATATATATATATATATATATATATATATATATATATATATATATATATATACTATATATATATATATATTATTTATATTTTTGTTTGGCCCTCTTCTTAGCAATTTTTAAGCTTTTCCAGAGATTCTTAGGAAAACTGTTTAGAAGTGGCATTATTTTGTAGTAAGAGTTGGCCCAAAGTCATTGAAATTTAGCTGTAACAGTCAGCTTGGTAAAAACTTTTTTTCTAGGTAAGGTAATAATAAAGTAATATTTGTATTGTACCATAAGCCATTAAACTTAATTACATTTTAATTTCGGTGTCCATATCTGTAAACGCAGAAAATGTGTTGTAGTTTGTTGTAATAAGGTTTTAGTATTATGTTGACGTGTATTTTTTTTTTATTTGAAAATTGTATTAAAAAGGTTCTTGCCAGTTGTGAATTATAAGGCATAGAATTCTGATTAGTCCTTTCGGTCATTCGCATTATTATAAACACGTTTCTCTTATATCTTCATCATAGTTATTATCTAAATATCCAGTGACACTCCAAACTAAATCTGAGGGTCGAGATGTCTCTTTTGTGCTGGGATTTTAACGTATCGGATTTTATGGGGTGTGGGTGGTCAACCCCCATTTTAATGACCGAAAGGGTTAATGTGTTTTCTATGAAATTAACTAAGGAGTGAATTTTATTGGTTGATTGATCGAGTTCTATTTGCTCCTGTATTCTTTTATTATTGACGTGGATCTTTTAATTTGTATTCATTTGTTTTGTCATTCAGTTAGGAAAATTATTTGGCTAAAATTTTTATGATCCTTTTGATATATATATATATATATATATAAATAATATATATTACATACATATGTAACTACAATACACAACCCAATATATATATATATATATATATATATATATATATATATATATATATATATATATATATATATACTGTATAATATATACCGTATATATATATATATATTTTATAGACAAAAATACTGGTCGTTCTCTTTTTTGCTCTTTCAATATATATATATATATATATATATATATATAATGAACATAAATGTAATATGTATAATAATATATATTAACAATTACCATATACCATTATAATAATATAATATAACAATAATAACTAATATATAATAATAATAACCAATATGTAATAATAATATAATATAATATATATATATATAATAATATATGTATATATAACTTAATATATATATATAATATATATATATACCAAATATAAACGTAATTATAATAATAACAATAATATAATAATATATATATAATAATAATAATAATATATATATAATAATATATATCTAATAATAATAACTATATAGCTATATAATATATGTATATATATATATATATGCCGTATAAAAAGTAAATAATATGTAATAATATAGCAATAATATGTAATAATAATAATAACAATAATAATAATATATATCATCATCCTATCTTTCATAATAATAATAATAATAATAATATAATAGCCAATAACTCTATGCTCTCATATAATAATATATGCCCGTTATAATATGTAATAATAATAACAATAATAATAATAATAATATATATTAATAATATATATAATAAAAATAATATATGTATATATAATACATATATATATATAATAACAATATATAATATATATATATACCGTATAATATATAATAATATGTATATATGTATATAATAATATAACATAATAATAATCCACCAATATAATATATGTAATAATAATAATATCACTATATATATATATATATGTAATAATAATATATATATATATATACTACGTATATGTATAAGGTATATATATATGTATATGCTCTATATAATATATTATATATATATATATATATATATATATATATATATATATATATATATATATATATATATATATATATATATATATATATATATATATATATATATATACTCCATATCCAACCTGCACACCATATACTGCTACTGATTATATAATATATATATATATATATATATATATATGGTAAAACCTTTTTTATTTGAATTTTCTTAATGGTAGTTATTGTATAGTATTTTTTTGCATTTACCAGAACGAAATTGTGGAGGTTGTTCATATTGACGTGAATGAGAGAATGTGTTTAGTATTCGTGGTTGGAACCTGAAAAAGTGAAATTTGCGCATAATTTTCTTATTTTACATTCGATTTAGACCAAAGTGGTAAATGCAGCATTGGGGGAGCTCTAAACCGTTGATTTCGATCGTATTTTCTTTCTCTCGATCCGTTTTTATTTTATAGGCAATTGAAAAAGAAACTTGGTTCGATATTATTGTAATTGAAATATGCTTAGATGGATCTATTATCTAAAATTTGTTGCGTTGAATTTCAATCCAGCCACCAAAACCAACCAAATTCTAAATACCCTACAGAGGCAAAAAAAAATTTCCATGTTTTTTTTTTGGTGATAATTTTTTTTTCCCGTTCATCTGATTTACATGAAAGAGTTTTCACCTTTTTATTTAAATTTTTTTTTTTTGTATACCGTTTTTTCTCAGGCTACGGAATTTTTTTTTTTATCCTATTCCCAGAGTTAAAACAATTAGTATGCAAAAATATTGTCTAAATAAAAAAAGGTTACCCCTTTTATAATTACATATGCTTTGAAAATTTCATTCTGATTCAATGAACAGGAAAACAATATCGGCCAAAAGCATTTTTTGTTTTTTTAACCTGAATATTTAGGGCTGGGTTAGTTGTTTGGGGCACTGGTGTCATAAGTTCATCACAACAAATTTTGTATAAAAGGTCTTTTTATGTATGGTTCAAGTTTTGAGTCATTTCGATAAAAAAAAAAGGTTTTGCTAACTAATCAAAATGTCGAAAACTGTTTTTATTTTTTCAGTTTTCTATAAAATACAAATGGATATAAAGAAATAATTGCTCGAAATAAATGTTTTTGAACTCGCCCAATGCTACATTTGTATTTTAGTTTGGTCCAAATCAAAATGAGAAAATTATTTGCAATTTTCACTTTTGGACGCTCCAGTCATGAATACTGAAAAAACAGTTCCTCTCATTCCCTTAAAATTCCAAACATTAAAAAGTGAAATTTTGCTTTTAGCCACGTTTCAGTCGAAAGTACAAATTGGCAAAATTTAGAGGTTGGTTGCAAGAGTGCAGGATTTTTTTGCATTGTAAGGTCTGTCATGATTAAAAAAAATGTACAAGTAGCAAAGATTGTTGTGTTATATACAATCTGATCCATTCCATACTGTTCGCAATACCAGGGTCGATATTTGATAAGAGTGGATCATGGATGACATTTTACATTTTTTTACCCAATTTAATCTGGCATTTTTTGATAAAAAGTTACAACATTAAGAGGTAATATGTTTGTTGGTTAATTACTTTTAACAAAAGTTGTTGTTTTTCTCCTTACATCTTGGAAGTATGCTTTTTCCTATTAATTTAAAAAAAAAAAATTATATTTTCAATGCAACTGTTTTGGTTTTTTGTTTCAATTTGTTTTTTATACTTGGTAAATATTGATGAAACTCTTACGTTATTGAATTGTATATTATAATCTTTTGGAGACGTGAGACTGGTCTACAGTTTTGAGATTGAACATTTGATGTTAGTGGAAGATTTATTGTCAGTTTTGTAATGTTTTTTTTTTTTATTTCATTTTGCTTCCTTCTGTTCGATAGTAATGTTGAATGTTGATCCAGATTTAGAATTTCGGTATGTAATGTTCATCGTAGGTTTTTGATGATGAGAATATGTTAATTAGATATCATTATGTTGAGTGTGCGGCTATTTTAAATATAATAATTATATATTATTGTAATTTCATTTTAACCCTTCCATTTATATCTTGTTTTTGTTGTTGTGTTTTTTATTTAATTGCAGTATTTATATAGGGGAGGATATTTCAAAGTTTTTGAAATCAGTCATTATAAGTTAAATATAATTGAAGGGGATAAGGATTATAAAGGATTTAACTTTTTTTTATTATTATTTAAATTTAATTTGTTTAAATTAAAAATGGATTTTTGTTAAGGTTTGTGGGATAATCAAAATTGTGCTCGGGAATGGTGATTTTTTTCTTGTATTTTGAAGTGTTATTAATTTAGTCTTGAAATTTGGCAATATTATACTGGTGAATTGATATAAAAAATTTTAATAGTTGGGAAATAAATTATTATTATTATTATTATTATTATTATTATTATTATTATTATTATTATTATTATTATTATTATTATTATTAATTGAAACCAATTTCAATTTGATCGGCAATGAAACTATACAAGGCTTTGCAGTTCTTTTAGCATTGGGTGGGGCCTCCTTTTTTTGGTGCGAGAAAATGTTTTAGAATGGGATATTTACGAGTATTGGCATTGCTATTGATGCATTGAATTATAACATTGGAAGGATGTCTTGAAAAGCTTCATTCATGTGTTTGAGTAAAATATATAAAAAAGAAGGTTTCTAGTTTTGTCAACTGCTTCTGGACTTTGGTTCCTTATCGCAAATTTCCCTAGTTGTACTGGAGAAGGAATGAAGGTATTTTGTTTGCGCTTCGGAGATGTCTTTCACTGGTCGACTTATTTGTTATCTATTGAAGGTCTATTGAAGGTTACTTTATTAAAGTATTGGGATGATTTTGCAAGAAGAATTGGTCATTTTCACATCTGGTAAGATTTCTTTGTTGCTCTTGAAGGAGGAAGTTTCCATTTGAAGTTTGGTTTTCATAATGAGAGATGGTTTTAGTTAGCTTGATAGCAGTTTCGATATAAAATGGTTTTTATTCGGTTGATAGCAATTATCGATATATAATGGTTTTAATTGGTTGATAGCAATTTTTGTTATAGAATGGTTTTAATTTTTTTGATTATTCAAAATTGTCTTTAGTTTATTCCATTTTAATTTAAAATGGTATTCAAAATTTTGTAAGTTTTTTTTGAAATTTATTTCAAAACTATATTTATTGACTTTATATAATTATAATGCTTTAACACTATCATTGATAAATCGTATGGCAGTATTTTTTATTTGGTAATTTTGCATTATTATTATCATCATCATCATTATTTAACAAGGACTAACCATCTCTTAATATGAAACGATAGCTGTCAAATGGATTCTGACATTATTTATTATTATTATTATTATTATTATTATTATTATTATTATTATTATTATTATTATTATTATTATTATTATTATCATCATCATTATCTGTTGACTTGCTGTTAATTGAATTGTGTTTTCCTTACAAAGATGCATTGTACTCAGGCACTGTAGTTTTTCCTTTCAATTGAGCATTTAGTATTTTGATTGCATACCATATATACATGCCCATTTATTCATAAATTCATGTTTATTCATTTCACATACATAACCTTTGCGTACTAGTTATGTATGCTACACGAGCATATTCATGTTAGAATTCTCATTTCACATAAATGCATACTAGTGATGTATGTTATACACTAGCAATACATAACAATATTGTTGGATATAATTTTATTCAAAATAAGTGGATATCTAATCTGATTTTCATATCCAAATCCGCAGATGTATCTTCAGATATTTTTATATACATTCCTTTATAAAATTGCTATAAAATTAAATTTTAATTGCTTGCCAGGCACTTATTTAAGAAACTAAATATAAAATTGTATTAGTGTTACAAATGAATAAGAGATGTATTCATTAAGTCATCGAGTCATTTTTTTTACTATTAAAATATAAAGCGAGGTTGTTTGGTTATATTAGTTTGTCTGTTAAAGCTTTCATTATATATATATATATATATATATATATATATATATATATATATATATATATATATATATATATATACTATATATCTTTATTTTAACAAATCATATATATATATAGCATATAATATATATAATAACATAACTACTTATGTATATATATATTTCTCTTTGCTATAATATATATATATATATATATATATATATATACCGTGTATATATATATTATTATATATATATATATATATATATATATATATATATATATATATATATATATATATATATATATATATATATATATATATATATATATATATATATATATTGTTTATATATATATATATAATTGTGGAGTGTCTATAGATCTTTAAATTGTTTTGTTGTATTGTACTTTTCTTATGAAACTTTTTTGTTTGGGCTGATGCTGTGTTGCTTACTTTTAAAAACATGAATATCTGACTGTGAATAGTTTCTCTTTCTGTCTTTCTTGTATTCTGTTTTCCTTTCGCGCCTACTGAACGGAAATTATTATTATTATTATTATTATTATTATTATTATTATTATTATTATTATTATTATTATTATTATTATATTATTATTATTTTTTTATTTATTTATTTATTATTACTACTATGCGTACCATGTTTTCATGAATAAGTCCCTTATCTGCAGCAGAGATTATTATTATTATTATTATTATTTATTATTATTATTATTATTATTATTATTATTATTATTATTATTATTATTTTTGTTATTATTATTATTACACATACTATGTTTTTCATGAATAAGTTCCGTATCTGCAGCCAATGATATTATTATTATTATTATTATTATTATTATTATTATACTGTTATTACTATTATTAATTATATTAATTATTTTTTGTATTTCAGGTTGTATAGTTGGCGTTTTGAACAGCGATCTATTTTCATTAATTGTTATTCTTATAATAAAATATAATTATAATTCATTTTTATTTTCCTTATTTTTCTCTTTATATATATATATATATATATATATATATATATATATATATATATATATATATATATATATATATATATATATATATATATATATATATATATGTATATATTTATTTTCTCACCTAACAGAACAATATTTTTATGTGTACCTTTGCTGCTAACAACTTAACTTATATATATATATATATATATATATATGCTCTTACATCTAAACTTGTTATTCTTATAATAAAATATAATTATAATTCATTTTTATTTTCCTTATTTTAATCTTTATATATATTTATTGATGAAGTATAATTATTAGGTAGCCATTTACTTTATTATCTTAAATATCTTTGGACAAGGATAGAGATTGGTGGTGTGTATTTGGTATCATAGGATGCTTGGTAAATTTTGATGTATGGATGTAACGTAAATAAAAAGTTTTAGTTTTTTTTTTCGTTTCAGATGCATACAAATAATAATGATAATTTATGTGCTTTTATATCTAAAGCTGGGTCTTTTAACTTGGGGCTCGCGGCCCAAACTTTTGTTACTGAGGCTTGTCGTAAAATATATTAAAATTATTAATTTTTTTAATTATAAATTTGAATCCACCTTAGAGTTTAGACCCTCTTCCTGTTACACTTTGTGTAATAATGATTAATTATCAAGCTTTTTTATATTATTACATTCTGTATAATTTTAAAATAAGCTCATGGGTCTCGAAGTTTATCGTTTTGCTGTCTTAAAGAGATAAAGGAAAGATAAGATATTTAGTGGAATATATCCCTTTTTTATTTTTTCACCTATTTAATTTACATATCCCATTTCGACTATTTATCAGGTAATTCTTAAGTATGTTACGTATGAGAAATGAACGCAGTAATCGTTCACTGTTCTTTCTTTTCTCTTGACTTTATGTATAATTATTATAGACTTTCTCCTTTTTTACTGGTTTTGTATATGACCCACTTTTTACTTTGATTTTTTTTTTTTATGGTCTAATATTATAAGATCAAAATACTATACGTTTATCAAATTTATATATATATATATATATATATATATATATATATATATATATATATATAACCAACCTTTTGTTATATTCTTATATAATATATATATATATATATATATATATAATATATATATATATATATATATATATATATATATAACTTTATACTATATATATATATATTTATACTATATATATATATATATATATATATATATATATATATATATATATAGAACTTCGTGGCCGAGGCTGAGTCGCCGACTCTCATACGAGAGGTCGCTGGTTCAAATCACTCCGCGTAGCAGTTGGAGTTTATCTTCCTGGGGGCAAGAATTAAAACTAGACTGTGAACATGTTGGTGGCGC
>JABUQX010142240.1:17500-21276 GCA_015478945.1 Trachelipus rathkii
TCCTAGGTAAAAATTACTTAGTATAGTCCTGGAATAAGACACTACCAGTGATTCATGAACTTTAAAAAAATAATAAATCAATAAAAATAATATTTGAATGCATCTAGAGAACTTAAGAAGGTTCCATCCTTCTTTACTAATTTTAATAAAAAGTTTACAGCTCACGTTCATAGCCTAATTCAAGGGGGATCTTCTCTAGGTAGTTGCTACCTAAAATTCGGACTAGAGATCGAACCTACGCCCTTTACATCGAGACTCTGCAGCGCTATCGGTGAAAAACGAAAGCATGGCATTTATGAACTTAAATTTTGTTAGGTTATAATCAGGGTTGTGGAGTCTGAGGCAGGACCGGAGTCTGAGCAGGAAATGTAGCCGGAGCCGGAGCTGGAGCCGGAGCCGGGGCCGAGCCCAGCACTTAATAAATATTGGCAATGTAGCAGCAGGAACCAAAACAATTTGGGGTGAAGCTGAAACGATAGCTCAAAATTTATATATAAGATATATATATGAGCAGCAGCAGCAGTATATATATATATATATATATATATAGTATATATATATATATATATATATATATATATATATATATATATATATATATATATATATATAGGTAAGGGTATATATATATATATATATATATACTACTTCGTCAAAATTAACGCACCGAAAGGGTACGTGGCGAAGGAAGGGTAGAAAAAGGTTGGAAGAACGCGAAGACACTTTATTGACAATGACAATAACATGGTGATTCCCTCCCCAGAACCGTAGGTTGATAGAGTGTGAGGGCCAAGGTGCAGCCAAAGGATCTTGCAGTAGGGTTCGGAGGTTCTGCTCTGCAAACACAAATGTTGGTACGTACGGCGACGGCCGCGGGGGGCCTTGGGTCTGTCTCAATACCGTGTATGACCCCCTATGGCATGGATGACTGCCTGAGACCATCCTGGCATGCTTTCGATGAGTGGGCGAATGTCCTGGGCAATGATTTGATCCCATACGTCGCCGTACAGTGCCTGTCGCAGGTCCGGGAGGGTCCGTGGAGGGGGTTGCAGCTGTCTAATCCGACGTTTCAGGATATCCCACAAATGTTCGATTGGGTTAAGATCCAGACAATATGCTGGCCACTCCCACGCTGTAATTTGAACCGTCCTAAGGTAGTCGTTCACACATTGGGCCTTGTGTGGTCTTGCATTGTCACACATTAGGCTGAAAGAGTCACCGATGTAGGAGGCATATGGCACGACACATGGTTTGAGGATGTCTGTGATATACCTTAAGGCTGTAAGAGTGCCTCCATCGAAGATGTGCAACTCCGTAGGCTCCGATAAAGAGATGCCTCCCCAGACCATAACCGACCCACCTCCAATCGGCGGCATCTGCAGCATATTGCATTGCCCGAACCTCTCCTTCGGTCGTCGGTATACTCTAGCACAGTGGTCTCCAAAGTAGGGTACGCGTACCCCGTGGGGGGTACACAAAGTGATACTTGGGGGTACGCTATATATATATATATATATATATATATATATTATTATTATTATTATTAAGAGTTATTAGCATTAGTTAGTTATATATATATATATATATATATTATATATATATATAGGTTATTAAGAATATATATACATATATATATATATATTTATATATATATATATATATATATTATATAAAGAGCACTTGAAAATAAGTTATATATATATATATACATATACATATATGCTAATATATATATATATATATATATATATATAGCATATATATATATATATAT
The DNA here is from genome assembly GCA_015478945.1 of Trachelipus rathkii. Taxonomy (NCBI): domain Eukaryota; kingdom Metazoa; phylum Arthropoda; class Malacostraca; order Isopoda; family Trachelipodidae; genus Trachelipus; species Trachelipus rathkii. The sequence goes on from JABUQX010142240.1 coordinate 19,275, forward strand.
ATATATATATATATATATATATATATAAGAGAAATGCAATACCCTGCAATCAAATTCATATTTGTAAATACCCCCTGATTTATTTTCACCATGCAGGAATTCGATCCTGCACCCTAGCAGATGAGCGTGCAAGTGTTTGACCACTGCGCAACGACGAGACAAAAGAAGAACCCGAGAATACTTCTACTGTCCAAGCAGAGCATTACTACGTATTCCTCCCGCTCGCACTCGGGCGTAGGGCCAAACATATAATATAGACCTATAGGGGGTACCACTTATAATTATTTTCTTCTCAGGGGTACGCGATTAAAAAAAGTTTGGAGATCGCTACAGTCTAGCTCGCCTGTCCAAGGCGTACAGGGACACTCTCGACTAATCCGTAAAGAACACCTTTGTCCAATCGTCGACCGTCCAATGGATGTGTTCTCGGGCAAATGCCAATCGAACCCTTCGATGTGCCGTGGTCTGCGGTAGACCTATGGCAGGCCTCCGGGGCTGGTAATTATGTTCCGCAAGGCGTCGACGAACTTTATCGTCACTTACCCTGGTGCCGTGTACATCGGTGAGCTGTATCTGCAGATGTCGTGCCGTTGTTTGGCGCTCTCGTAATGCACGCAGACGTATAAATTGGTCTTCCACGGGTGTCGTGGCCCTGGGTTTACCTTGTCCTCGCCAGCGATCATGTGTCAGGGTTACCTGGTACCGTTGGACCACCCGTGCAATCATTGTGTGCGCTACATCGAACCGTCGACCAAGTGCCCGGTACCCATGTCCTTCTGCGTGGAGTGTTGTTATCTGCACGCACTGATCTCTTGAGAGTTGACGCACTATCCTCTCCATGTTTATCGGAGTCGTGAATGATCCCTCGCTCGATTATACCCCCGCCAAAACCTACCCGCACCTCTCCCAGATCTAGTTACGTGGTTTATGTTTTCCATTTATGGCGAACGGCCCCAAAACTGCAGCCATTCTCTGCGGGGTCATTACATACATAGTTACACTGATGCTGTCTCTGTGTTGGTGTGGGGTTTCATGGAATTAGGGGCCTTCCCGTTCCTGCGGATGATATTTATCCTAGTGGTGCACTATTTTTGACGAGTTATATATATATTTATTATTACATATTATTATTATTATTACATATTGTTATATATATATATGATATTATTGATAGCATCATATTAAGTTGCTATTATTATTATTATATATATATATATTATTACATATATTATTACTATATATATTATTACGTATTATTATTGTATATATATATATATATATATATATATATATATTATTATTATTTTTTCTATTACATATTATTATTATTAATATTGTTATTATTATTATATTATATTATTATTGTTATTATATATTATTATATATTATTATTATTTATTACATACATATATTATTATTATATTACATATTACATATTATTATATTATTATTATTATTATTACTACATACCTTTATACGCCGTATATATATATATATATATATATATATATATATATATATATATATATATATATTTATATATATATATATATATATATATATATATATATATATATATATATATATATCATCCACCTACTTTCCCCAAGACTGGGGGTGAGGTGCTTACCATGAACCAGAAAACAGAAAACTAGTAGAAGAACATGACACAAGTCGAAGAGAAAGCCCAGCCTTACCGCCCATTTCCCCCTCTATACCTATTATTAGTGAGAACTCGTCGCAGTCAGAAAATCCACCCTAGAGCTCAACACTTCCACAGACCCTCACCATGTCATCTCTGTCAGTGTGAGGTTTATCCCTTGGCCCAGGTGAGCTGCAACCATACCCCATCACGAAACTCCGCCATTCATTCCTATTATGCACCTTTCTTCTCGACTCTGCCAAACTCATATTTCTCTACTCCAGGCATCTTCCTTCACTGATTCAATCCACGTTTTCTTCTGTCTTCAGCCTCTCGATTCCCAACACACTCTCTCACCAC
>JABUQX010142241.1:0-2500 GCA_015478945.1 Trachelipus rathkii
CGTTGTACTTCCCGTTCATTCCCTCAATTTGGTTAGCCGTTTCGCATTTATCGGCTGCTCGCGTTTTCGTGCGCCGCTTCACTGCTCTGCTTCCCGTAATCACTCGGAACTAAACCCTTCATAAACGCTTTGTTACATAACTTCCAAATCCATTCAATCGCCATTTGGCCTCCATTCTTGATCACATTTCACCATTAATTCCATCTATGTCTGCAGTTACCATTCTTCAACTTTTTCACCTTACCCATTTCATTTGCTCCCTTACTAATTACCTCATCCCAAATACCTTCCTACTCTATCAAAACCCCACACACACATTCACTATCACCTCTTCGTTGCTGCCAATGTTATGCAGATTTTCGAAGTGTTCTCTCCACTCTACTCACATCCATTTCACATCAGTCACGAAATCACCATCCCTATTCATTATTCTATATAGGTTCCCCTCAGAAGTCATTTGACCTTTCAGCACCTTCATTCAAAGCTATTCAGCAGCCCAAGTCCCTATTCATCCTCCTTTCAAACTGTTCATTTACCTCATTTTTCCTCTAAGTATGCCACTTTGAGTCTTCCTTTTTGCCTCCTTATATAATTCCAAACATCTTTCTTTTGAAACCTCATCATTTGCTTTTAGCACATTCAACCATTCTTTTCATTTCATTAGCACATTCTTTTTTACTTTTAACCTCTTGAATAACCTCTTCATTCCACCACTCCCTGTTGAGATTCTTACTTTCTAATTTACTTTTACCATACTTCTCTTTCCACTAAGCTTCCTTCATTTGTGTCCAGATTTCCAGTTTCATCTTGTTCACTTTCAACTGATTTATTTGCAGCGCTCTTAAATACTTATCCTTATTACCTCGTTCACTTAACTTTTCACTTTTAATTCTTCCCACTTCCTTCCTTATCACTTTCCTCTTTATCCAAGCCCCCACTAACTTAATCTTACATAAAACAACATAATGATCCCATAATTACCTCCATAATCCCTCACTGATTTAACATAAATCACATATTTCAGCATACAGCTCTTCACCAGCACAAAATCAACCACACTTCAATCAATAAATCATAATTCCCTCCATAACTTCCTTACTGATTTAACATCCATCACATACTTCCCAACATCTCCCTTCCAACCAAAATCAATCATGCTTTCTTCACTTCGATACTCATCTCTACTTACACCAAACTCTAGTATATTTATGAATACTATTGTGTTTGAAAAAGTATTACTTACACACACATCTCTCCTCACAGAAATCAATCACCTTCCTGCTATTCTCATTTTCACCCGTCACCCCAAAGCAACCTGTTATACTATCCCTTTTTTGATCATCTATAGTATTCAATCATGTATATATATATATATATATATATATATATATATGCCTCTGCTCTTATAAATAATATATATACATATACTATATATATATATTATATATATATATATATATATATATAACACTACTAACCTGCTGCTGCTATATATATATATCAGCACCATCGGCCTGTCTCAGTTTTCACCGGCACAGCGGAATGTTGGCACAGACCATTGACACCGTCAATCAACTTCAGGTAGGAAATATATATATATATACTCTATATATATATATATATATGCACCTATCTTTCTATATATATTTTTACACATCCTTCCCCCCCACATATACTAATATATATCTGTTTCCACATATAACTTTCTTTTATATATATATATATATATATATATATATATATATATATATATATATATATATATATATATATATATATATATACATATAAACATATATATAAATCTCAATCCTGTTTCCCGGAAATACAAGACATAGGATTGAAGAGTCTTTGACCAGATCAGAGACCTTGTACTACACCTTCAACAACAAAGAAGAACCCTTCATTTATGATGAAAGAATAAAAACTGCTTTTATTAAGTTGTAATCATGTGAGGAGAAACTTGTAGTAGAAATAGTGGTAAAGTCTCTGTAAGAATATAAATTCGAATAGATTATAGCTCCAGAGCAAATAAGACCTATAATTATGAAGAAAAACAGCAGAGAAAGGGGCGTATTCCACACGAACCTTTATCGTAAATCTTTCCCAATCAGGCATTAATGGCATGGAAAATTTTGCCTTACCTTATGATCAAGCATGGGGAGAATGATTGGACAGATTGAGAACATTTACCCAAGCTACTTCGCGATAGAGATCTCGCGAATCTTTCCGCGAGTTTAAATGTTTTATAGAAATACTATCTTAAGTTAAGTTACTTGTAGTATTCATTGCCATTCAAAAAAAAAGGTTAAATTAGATGAACATCGTACAAATAGTATCATGAGCCATCTGCAACCGAACTTCAGTATGGTGGACCATTGAGTAACAACGGAAGTTAATTAGTCACATGTAACATATTCCACACTCATTTACATGCCGTATTGAAACCTGGTCTTAAATGGCATACTTAAAAATAAGAATGTAAATTGGAGTTGAAATT
>JABUQX010142241.1:7500-14774 GCA_015478945.1 Trachelipus rathkii
GCGAATAAGAGGAGGAATAGTAGATTTATAAATGTTACTAGAGATGTTTTTTGGCAGGGACTCGGAAAGTTCAATCAGTTGAAAATTCTGGTGGGTCAACGAACTTCCTTTTAGTGTAATCACGTTTAGTCTGACGAAAAATATCCCTGCGAGGACTTTGAGCTGAACAAAAATTAACAAGAGTGATAGGAAAAGGAGAGATTTTCATTCCCGATAGCATTTAGGCATTGTCTCTATCCTGAAGGGCAAGAGAATAGGTGCCATCGAACCACGGATTTTGAGGAGGGATACAAAATTTTAGTAGAAGATGGAATAGAGCCTGCTCATTCTCTCGAGATATAGCCCCCAACACCAGGAGCGTCACCGAAGCGCTCACCAGGTCAAAAAACGATTCATACGCGTAGGTAGCAAAGAAGCTATGACCCACAATTAGCATGACTAAAGTGCAAGAATATACGCTTTGGGCAGGGTAGAGCTAGTGGGGAGAAATTTTTATAATTAAGAGTTACAAAATTTTGGCTAGAGTTAACGATAGGAGGAAATTTTGTATCTAGTAACAAGAAGGAGAAGTGGTGAAGCATAAATTAAGTGTTCCAAAGAATTGGTTGAAGGGTTAGTGGTGTGTTTTAGGTTTCTTAATAAACTATTCCAGATCAGTGAGAATACTGAATGTCTTGCCCCCTTTCCCACCTGTATCAGAAAGAGAGGGGCCCAACCACTCAGTGTGGTGTACCTTGAAGCACCCTTAAGTGGAGTATCTCGGCATTTGGATGAGAAGAGTAAGAGTCTCGATGAAAATAAAGATGTACAAAGGTGAATCTTTCCATTGGGAGAAACAGTAGCAAGCCCAAGATAATGAGTAGTTGGAAGAAAGATCTTAAGCCATAGAATACCGAAGTTAGGGGATTCAAAGTTTCCATACGTGCTACAATAGTGTTAATGTCACCTCTAACTTTGCTTCTTCCTCTTTCCCTCTTCATGTATCTTCCGATGGCCCAACTTTCATCTTCTCCTGCTAAATATAGTTTTTTTCGTCGTCTTATCAACTCGCCTATTCACAAAAATTCTCTCAAATTTCTTTCCAACTGTTTATATGATGCCTCACACTCCTTATACTATTGTTATTCCAACGAATGTTATTTTTAACTCTCCAGTTATAACTCCTATGAAGGTCTTGTGCGACGACTATTACCACACAGTCTCATCTTTTACATGCTCAGTTCTCTGATCTCAGACTTAACAACTACGCCTAATCTTACATAAATTCCAATTCTAAAATGACACACTTATTTTATCTATTTCCCCAACTAATTTTTATTATTTTTACCTTTCAAAGGCAGTTTATAAGAACTAGTCCGGGCTTTTGCATACTGCTCTGAATTTTGACTGTTTTCTAACTCTGAGGGTGAACTTTGGCAGGCCTCTGGCCTTTTTACTCACCAGATTTGAACACACATACATACACACACACAAATAATACACACCTATACGCAGTCAAATATATATATATATATATATATATATATATATCTTCTACTTTGCTATATATATATATATATATATATATATCTATATACTACTGCTATATATATATATATATATATATATATATCTTCTTTCTTCATCTTCTCTCCTTCTTTCTCCCCAAGACTGGGGGGTAAAGTGTGCGAAACATCATCGGAAAGAAAAGCAGTAGAAGGATGACAAAAGTCGAAAAGAAAGCCCAGCCTTACCGCCCCTCTGTACCATTGAGTAAAAGAACTCGTCGCAGTCAAGAAAAATCCACCCTAGGCTTCCTGGGACCTCGCCGGACCCTCACTATGGTAAATCGTCAGTATAAGGGTTCATCCCTTGAATACACAACCGCATACCCCTCACAAAAACCCCGCCATTCACTCCTATTATTCACGCTTCATTACTCGCCTCTGAAACTCACATTTTCTCTCGGGCATTCGTTTACTACAGGCTCGATCGCTTTTTATTCCGATCTCCCAGCCGGTCGGTTCAAAACACATTCACCACTATACACCTCGCTTAACCAACCAATTATCATTCATCCTTTCCACATGAATAAAACCTTTCACCTGCACATACTTTCATTTATTCTCTCAGTTTACCCCTTTCTTCACACCACACAACTCTCTAATAGTTTTTCTCATTTATCAATTCTTCTCACTAACTAAGATTGTCCATCTGAACACATTGATTTTTAGATCTATAGCCTTTGTTTCAGGACCATAGTCTCACCACTATACCATTCATGGGTAACAACATATCCTCATGTAAGACCTAGCACTCAAGACTCAGTCCCTTACATCCACCAAGGGATTTAATTGCTTTCCATATATATTATATATATATATAACGTAATACAATAACAACAACATATATATATATATATAACATAATATATATAACATATATATATATATATATACTATATATAATTATATATATATATATATATATATATAACCATATATATATATATATATATAATAACCATATATACCATATATCCTTCTATATACTATATACTCATACTATATAACTATATATAACCTTATATATATATATTTAACTAAAACCATTTCAGATTACGTGTGTTTACAAACAATGAAGAAGCTATAATTCAAGGAGTGAAGGGTGTTTCAGAAAGGAGCGTTGGTTTATCTTTTGCTTTGGATTGTGCGCCTTATATATATACACTTAGCATATATATATAACAACAACCGCCTGCTGCTATGTATATACATCATACTGTAACCTTAGTATATATATATGCTGCTGCTGCTCTGCTGCTCAGCATAACCTTTTGCTCCATATGTGCCTGCCTCCATATCTTCTCTTATATATATAGCATATATATATATATATGTCAGAGCTTTGGGTAAATTCCGCACAACCCGTGCTCCACACGGTGGGGTTCTTTGCAAGGGATTTATGAACTTCAGAAAAAAAGAAATGAGTACAGAAGTATAAATGTGCCGAGGACGTTGCAAAAATATATTCAAAAATTTGTCCTCGTCAAGGCTTGAAAGTAAAAACAGAAAAAGCATGAAATTAAAACAAAGGCGAACGTTGTCAGAAAACTAAAAGTTTTACTGAGTTACATGGAATTAGTTTACTACAATATCGTAAAACATTTATGGTAGTCTTTCTTTGAATCTTTTAGTTTCTGAGAATCACAAATTTGGTGAGGCCTGAGTTCAAAGAACATGTTTCTTTTTATTCCATGAATAAATGAATAACGCCATATATACGCACTTATATGCTAACGCGCCTGCTGCCATACCATATATACCGCCATATATATGCCTCACTCGCCCTTTTGCTGCTCGCGCCTCCCGCCCCCTTCCCTTTGCTCACTTCCCACTCGCTCACTGCTCACTGCTCCTCCTCGCATACTCCCTATATATATATTTTCATTTAATCATTTTGCCTTTACATATTTTAAACTTGTATTTTAAGAATTTAAAAAGTTATTTTTTTTAATTCAGTAATGTCTCTTTAAGGATTACTTCATTTCCCAATTTCAACATTAGGTTTTCAAATCGATGTTTTGATTACATCTTTTTCATTTTAAATATTTTCATTTTGAAATTTATTTGATCATTGAGCCTTTTAAGGTAAAATTTATAAAGTCTTCACCATAATTTGATGCCTGTTCTTTGTGACACAATTTTTGTTATTTAAGAATTCAGAAACTCATTTTAATATTTCTATGCTTCGTAGTTATTACTTTTTCAGTTTCATAATAATCAAATTCTGCCTAACTTTTTTAAGAAAATAGCTTATTTGACATTTGACTCTGTGTGGATATACTTTTGATATCTGTTAAATATAAATATTTTATATTAATAATCAAATTGTGCCTAACATTTTAAGAAAATTGCAATTTGGACTTCTTAATGATTCATGTAGATACTTTTTATTCCTTTTGACTCAATGTGGATACTTTACATCGATTCTAATTCATTTCTTTAATTATTTTTTACACTTAATATTTTTTAGGCACCTTCAAGTTATTTTTTATATTTTAGGAAATAGTTTTAAAAATAAAATGAAAGTAAATTTTATTTGTAATTTATTATTATTATTTATTATTATTAATATTATTATTATTATTATTATTATTATTATTATTATTATTATTATTATTATTATTATTATTATTATTATTATTATTATTATTATTGTCATTATTATTACATTTATTATTATTATTATGATATTATTATTATTACTTGCCAATAAAATTTTTAATTTTTAATATCTTATTATCCTCTAAATTAATGTTTGTTAATAAAATAAAATAAAAAAATCGAAATAAAATAACGCAGCATCAAGGAAGATTAAAATATGTCTGAATGTGAAAAGTAAAAGATTTACAATTTGCCATCCATTGCCAATCTGTGCAGAAAAAAATAGTGAATGTCTTGCACATGGAAATCTTTCTTAGGTGAAAGACTTTAAAGTTTATTAAGTTGAGAGTTCAAAATCCGAATTTGACACCCTAATAATTCCACACTAAGCTATTTTCGAGGATAGTCTTTTTTTTCAAGCTTCAGGAAGAGTTAGTTTTAATATAATGATGTAGCCGGTAGATAGTTGCAGATGACCGAGAGCTTAATCATTCAACTCTGGACTGTATTATGTGAATGAAAATAAAGCCATGATAAGTTGACCACGGTAGGATGAGTAAACAAGTCATCACCAAGTTATTGTTAAATGGTTTATATAACGATTTTTCTGGATTTTTGAAAATACTTTTCGCTAAGAAATTATTAATTTTGGAATAGTTTGCCTCTGGTTTTGATATCTAAGTAGTTTACTTGCAACCTATAGCAGAAGTCGATAAGTATATAAATATTTGTGTATTATAGTATATATATATCACTATAACACGATGCTATAACAAATATATATATATACTATATATATATATATATATATATATATATATATATATATATATATATACATAACCAACATATATATATATATATATATATATATACCCGCTATATATCTGCTCTCTCTCTGTCTCTCTCTATATATATATATATATATATAATAACTACGCTGCTGCTCTCCCATACGCCACCCGCACTCTATGTAACATATGCTGCCACTATGCTCTGCCATACCAGCCAACTATAAAAAATGTATGCGAAAAATATATATATTTATTTAGCCATATTTTATAACATAAGTATATAAACCAAGAACTATGGAAATATATAAAGAAAAACATATCCTCAGCATATATATATGTATATATGCTCTTTCTATATATGCTGCGCCACACCATATGCATAACTCTGCCATATATGCTGCCATATATATATATATAGCTGCTGCATATAGTATATGCTGCTCTCTTATATATATATATATAACATAACAATTCTCATTTCTACTAATATATATACTCTTATCTCATACAAGACCATGACTCAGAGTTTAATAAAATTCAAGAGAGGCTCCAAATGCGTGTATTAAACTTTGGCCTACGTGGATTCACTTACAAGGATTGGAGCAGCACTATATATATTAAGAACCAAAAATGGAAGTCACTTTGTTTTGCATCACAGAGAGCAAATTCAAAAATATGATTATGTACTTTTGTACTTGACGATGTAAATTTATTAAAGGCACCAAAATTTGGAACTGAAATTCTCTGAGTTTGTTTAACACCAGAGTTTAGTTCATTGCATAACAGTGAATTAAATATGCATATTTAAAACCCGACTCAGCTTTGCCTGAACGATCATTCAAATTCGCCAGCCATAACCTTAACACCAGGTAACGTTATCTGGCGAAGACTAATTTATATTGACATCAGGTCATAGTTCAAGGAATAACTTTTCTATAATATCATTTGAAACTTTGGAAAATTTAATATTTAGCTAATGTCAAAAAAACAAAGCTTCCTCAATATTTTACTATAGATAACTGTACTGTGTGGATTTGTTGAACATCTGCTTTGTACAGGTGTGTGCATAGGAGACCTTCTGAATCTCATTTTGAATTACATACCAAACAACATTATCAATAGCAGGAATGTACAATGTCATTCTGAACCAGGTTAGGGAGCTTTCCGCACCACAAAAATGATGTGAATTTTCTTGAGCTGAATAATCTTTGCTGCAAAGCTACTGTCCATTTTACAAAACAACTTAACCAGAAGTTCCCGATAATTTCCTTAAGTTTAAAGCTATTACGCATCTTTCATCGTGACCCACTTAGTGGTAACTCTTGCTACAGGAGTATAAAACAACAGTAATTAGTGATCTAAGATATATTTATTACAGCTTATTATGACTTTCTTTTTCTATCTAGTTTGAATCTTTTTGATAACTTTTATTTCGATAGTGACATCACCAAAAAGACTTAAGGCACTTAAAACTTTGCAAATTATGATGCTTTGGAATCATTTAAAATATTTTACAAAATTCGAGTGCCCTGTCTCTCAGTCATGGGCACTGGCTTGTCTTACGGAATATCAAATCCTGCCAGCAATAAATTATACATGAAGACCCTTTGCCATAAACAAGGTCAATTTTCTCATTTTAACACACACACCCCGACCCAAAAGTTGTTTTTACTTTAATATTATTGGCAATGGACAGATCAAACTTAAAAAAAAAAAAAAAAAAACCTTTAAAAGAGTCAATTTTGAATGTTGAATATGGCCAGCACGGTCAGTACCTTTCGCTTTTCTTACCACGTTTTGAGCAATCACTTTTTAAGAAATATTAAAACATAACACTATTTAATCAGCTATGGATTCTTGCACATTTTAGAACCGAATTTTATATCTTTTATATGTGTTGTATGTGTGCTGCTGTTTTAGTAGAATTTTAACCAAGCCAAAGAAAATTTTTATCAGTAACATTATAAATTTGAGAGGGAATCGATCGTTTCTATAATAATAACGTGCTAAGCACGAGTAGCAGTGTAGGAATAAACTCTAACCTTGCTATATATATATATACATATATATATACATACTGCTATATATATATATATAATATAACCCATATATATATATATATATATATACCCTGCCATATATATATGTGCCTCATAACACTGCTGTATACTATATATGAAGCTATATATATGTTGCCTGCCACGCCCTATATATACTACTCTCTCCTCACTCACCTGCTATATATACTCTGTACCACCACCTGCCTCATATGCCTCTGCTCTTATATAGCCAGGTTACCGTATCTGTGTGTTGTGTTTGTGTGTTTATAATAGAT
>JABUQX010142242.1:5000-14767 GCA_015478945.1 Trachelipus rathkii
TATGTGAAGCAACATGTCTACAGTGAACGTATCAACGACATTAATCATTTAAAACGGAGAATCACAGACGTTATTCACTCTGTTTCACCAGACATCCTTAACCGTGTGTTGGAAGAACTTGATTATCATTTAGATGTGTGTAGGGCAACACATGGAAGCCACATCGAACTGCATTGAATAGGTATGAAACTCGGAGGGTTTCCCTTTTATTTAGTGAAGATTTCACATTTCTATCTTTTGTTGCTTTCCTGTGACCGTTCAAAAGTGCACCTTAAAATATATACACACACACACTATATATATATATATATATATATATATATATATATATATATATATATATATATATATATATATATAACACGTATGAAGGTATATGTCTATAAATGTATATATATATATATAACCTTAGCAACATATAACATGCTATAACATATATACACTATATGCCTATATATATATGTATATAATATATAAAAACCTTCTTTTTTTATATATATATATATATATATATATATATATATATATATATATATATATATATATATATATATATATATATATATATATATATATATATATATATATATATATATATATCTATATATATTTTTATATATATATATATATATATATATATATATATATATATATATATATATATATATATATTTATTTATTTGTTTATTGTTTGCAAACTAAATTTCCATTTATTCTACAAACAGTGTTCCTAAAACAATGTCCAGCAGATTGAAAATTAGCAAAGGGTTAGGGAAATAATTTTTCCATTCCCATTCGTACCCTGAAGATTGCGGAGAAAAATATATGGTTACAGAATATCTTCTCATCAGCATTTATTACAAAACCTTTTAACAGACACTGAGGCGTTCTCAACATCAAAGGAGGAGCTACCCCAAAGGTGTTAATTTAGAAGTTACGAATAACTGACTACTGGAATTTATGCTTAGGGTAGAGTGAAGCTACTGTAGAGAAAATATTGAAATTGCGGTCAGAGTTACCATTCTAAGAGAAATATTTGGTCAGTAGTGTTCAAAATTAGGATGGTAAAGTCCTGAATATGTGAATGTTTTATAAATAAATGGTCCATATTGTTAATAATGCAGAATGATTCGACCTTTTCTCCATTTCAATTTTTATGTGACTCAATGTTGCGTACGTTGAAATAGTCTTAATATGCATTGGGATAAGATGTAGCAGTCTAAAAAAAAATGGCTCCAATGAGGGAATAGTAAAAAAAAAAACAAGACTACTCCAGTATTATTAAGATATTTTAAGCGATAGAAATTTTTACCAGATGAGGAATATTAATATTTGCGTAGTCACAGACTCCAATTTTTAGATAGAAATAATTCAATAAGTCGTACTTTGTCATATTAAGTATGAATTTAAGAGAATAAATCTAAGAGCCTATGACAAAGAAGTTAAAAAGAGTTTGGGATAAAAGGTCAAGAGGTGGCATCCCACTAATCATCAAATTATATACTGACATTAGCAGTTCATTAAAAGCCCACTTTCACGCCCACGAAAACCTTTACTAGCAATGGAACTCATTAGGGAAAAGCAAATAAAAAATCTCTAAACATTTCATATATGTTATATTAATAATAATCAATGCTTGATTAAAGTTTTAGTTATTTAAATGTTTTTCTTGTCCTAAATTATTTAAATAAAATTTATTAATTTAGCATTTTGCTAATTTTTTCTCTTGGGGTCATTTCTAGTTTCAAAATAGCCAGATTTTTTCTTGGTATAAATATTATTCTCTGACGGACAGAATTTTAAGGCTAAAATTTGGAACGTTAAAATATATCTTTCATTTTCCTTGACTAATTATTATATTGTAATTGCCATGTCATTGAACTTAATAGATATGATTCTTATTATTGCTTTGTATCATTTAATTATAGATTTAATTATAATATCTGTAATATATATTTTTTAAATTAATTATTTTAATTTTAAGTATCATACAAAATTTCTACGAATAAAATTAATCGGCGAGGTACTTTTCAAATGAAAGAAAATTAAAAGGGAAAAATTTATGAAACAGAAAAAGGCACAAACTTTCTTTGTAAATGATGAATTTTCAAATATAATTTGATTAATGTTAACAAAAATTAAAAAGAAATCGAAATATTTTTGGGGGGCTTCACACATAAGCTTATAAAAATGAGTAAGCTTAGGCAATTTATTTCAGTTTAAATTTGATGTATGTACGTAAAGTTTGTAGAATGAATGTAGACGCCATGAGACTTTTTTTTAAATTAATGTAGTATACATGATGCCGTGGATGCATTGCAGAAAAACGCTCGGACTGCCACGCACTCCCGGCAATACCGGTGCCTAAAATTAATATTAATTCTTCTTTTTTCCGTACAACAATGAAAGAACGCCCCCTTAGTGTAGGTAAGCTTAAAATTTTCCCTTTATATGTGATTTTTCCCTCATCGTCGTAAAAATTCCCTCATCTTAAAATTTGTATGACCCAATTTTAATCTATTTTTGTTATTATTTAATATATTTTATGTTATTTACCTGACTCCTCCTCTACTAGCATCATAATTTAATCTATCAGTGCCATGATGCCAAGATAACTGAAGAGAAGTTGCTGTAGGAACGTTTGTAACTTGACATTGAAGTTCAATAGTCGAACCTGTTCTGTAAAATTTTTCTCGGAAAACTTCACCTCGATCGTCCAAGATTCTTATTGTTGGTACTGAAAAATAAAAAAAAAGGTTTTTGTTATAACTTTTTTTTTTAAAGAACAGTTTTTATAAAGTTTTTCTTTTTCTTTTCTGAATTTGAATATTTTCCACATTTAATTTTATATTTTCGATTAAGATTGAATGGGGAAATTAAATTAGATCGTTTCAAAATGAAATAGAAATTTTAAACGTTGAAAAACTCCGCACAGTACAAATAGTAGGAACTTAATTTATATATATTATATATATATATATATATATATATATATATATATATATATATATAACATGCATATACTATATATATATATATATATTTATATATATATATATATATATATATATATATATATATATATATATTTATGCTCTATATATATATATATATATATATATATATATATATATATATGCAAAGGTGGGCATTAACGCGTTAAAGCGTTAATCCGTTAATTAACTCGTTAATTTTTTCGTTAACTTTTAACGCTTTCGTTAATTTCGAAAAGAAGTAACGGACTGTTGAGTTAAAATTTTCCCTACATCCGTTAATCGTTACTTTAATTTACGAGTTTATAAAATATTTTCTTATCAGATTTTAAATTGTATTAGATTCGATTTTGATAACAAACTTTTTTAAAATTTCTAAACGCTCCTCTCAATGGCTCAAAATGTGTTTTATTCTTACACGAGGTTATTATCCCATTTAGAAATGTTTGACGTTTTCTTTTGCTGTGTATTCTCATTTCTTATTGGTTCGCTTAAGAAAAAAAGAGATAGTGACTATTGCCCGTTCAATGAGTCATTAACCTTCTTTCGTTCGTTACTTGAACTTGCTTCTTTTGCGACTAGTGAAAAATATAAGAACTAGGCCTCATAAGCGTTGTAATTTATAAAAAATATACATATTTGTATTAAATTCTAAGTTGACATATCCTATTATTTTTACAATAATATACTACTCGAGTGTCCGTAAAAGAATGTCCCAGTTTCAATGCTTTATTATAACAGCGTAATATACAATATCAACAGCATATCATACATCAAAGTGAAGGTCATTGAACAGAGTTTTTCCTACATATGTTCAATATGTGCCCCCTTCGTTATTGGGGATACATTCAGCCGATAATCCAATTCCTCCCAAACATTGGTTAAACGACCCGGGGTAATGCCAGGGCATTTTCAATTCTGCTTTTCAACTCTGCGTATAATTGGGAAGCCCCATAGGAAGAAATCGCATGGCGTTAAGTCCGGGGACCGGGGGGCCAGAATATAGAGCTCTGTCGTCTAGACCATTATGACCAACCCAACGATCTGGGAGTAAATCGTTACCACGCTCTCACTATTTGACTCCAATGTGGAGGGCTCCATCTTGCTGCCACTTATAAAGTTTACCGCTTCATCCCCTCTAATAATTGTGGAAAGAGCCATTGTTGTAACATATCGAGATAGGCGACCCCTGTTGGTTGCTTCTGCGAAAAAGAAGGTCCGTAGACCTGGCGTCGGGATATGGCGCAGAAAAAGTTAATCTTTGGGGAATCACGTTCGTGTTCTACAAGTTCATGCGGATTTTCAGACCCAAGATACGAACATTATGGGCATTCACCTTACCCTTGAGATGAAAGGTGGACTCATCGCTAAACACTACACGATCTAGAAGGTCATCGTCTTGACCTAATACTGCACAGGCAAAAGTAAACCGTAGAGCATAGTCGTCGGGCTTTAAAGCATGTACAAACTGCAACCGGTATGCACGCATGTGTAAACGTTTCCTTAACACCTTCCACACCGTCGTTTTTGGCACCTTCAGTTCGTGACTTGCTCTCCGAACAGATTTCTTAGGACTATGAAGGAACGAGGCCTCTGATACGGTCCTCATCCTGTACAGTCACTTTGTGCCGTCCTGTACTTGCCTTTACAAAGACATCCATTAGTTACAAATTGCCAAACCATCGGCGAATGTTTTTGACATATGGAGAGTCACATTGGAACCGTAAACGATACGCACGTTGAATCGTAATTACAAATTCACACTTAGCAAATTGTAGGACACAGAAAGCTTTACACTCAGGACTCGCCACTGTCAGTATGTGGCGCACGCACTAGAAGACTACATCTGAATGCGCGCAAGCGCATATGTCGACCTATCAGAACTCGTTCTGGCGCAAGTGCATATTCGAAACTATGCAACATACTCTTCACTTTTGATGTATGATATAATATGGAATTGTATATTATGCTGTTATAATAAAGCATTGAAACTGGGACATTCTTTAAGGACACCCGGTATTGAGTATTAGTTATTAAGGTATTTACGCTTTGGAAGTATTCTTCGGCGGCAAGCGGCAAAAGCATCTGCTATAGGTCAAAGCCTAATTAATTTGTCTGATAAGCTTAATATCATTATTAATATTGTTAGGGATATTATTATAATAAAAGAAAATTAACAATAATTATTACTATTCCTACATATTGGGAAGACGGTTAACGTTAACGATTAACGTTAACTTCCGTTATATTCTTTACCGAAACGCTTTAATGATTAACGTCGTTAATATTTTTGTTAACGATTAATAATTAACTTCTCAATAACGGTGCCCACCTTTGTATATATGTATTTTAACTATTTTAGTTTCATAATTTTTTGTTTGAGTTAATTAGCAAAGTTAATGAGTGTGTAATACATAAGTAACTAAGTTTTTATTGACATTTTATTCAATCTCCAAAGCAGGCAATATATATATATATATATATATATATATATATATATATATATATCGTATATATATATATATAATTATATATATATATATATATATATATATATATATATATATATATATATATACTGTAACAGATACTCTACCAACTTCTGGAGGACAAAGAACTGTAATGACGCGTGATAGATGGGAGGAGATAAAGAAATATATTAATTTCAATGATAATAGTAAGCAACTTCCTAGAGATCACATGAATTTTGAATAATAATAATAACTAATATATATATAATAATATATAAATATATATATATATATATATATATATATATAGCATATATATATATAACTATATATGTAATAATATATATAGCATATATATATATATATATATATATATATATATAGTTGCAAAGGAACCCCTTAAACAGCTGTTGAGCACCTATCCTTTATTTTAATAATTTACATAAAAACACACAAAATTTTAAGATAAAATAAGAAACAAAAAGCTTTTCTGTGCTTGGGTTGCACTTTATTCAATCTTCTTAGAAAGATCGTAGTAACTGGGAGCGAAAACTCATTCAAAGTCGTAGCGGTCTAGTTGGTTGATGGAGATTTGATTTTGTCAGCCATGAGTTGCCATTTTTTGTCCGTGAGCAAAATGTTGTTCAAAATGGTATCGAATTTTACTTCTCCTTCCATGTTGTTCATGGCCCGGTTCTTGCAGTTAAAGATGAGGAAACTCTTTGTGAATTTACGATAAGATGTATTGGAGTTAATTTGTAGAATAATGTGACGGTTGGTATCAATAGAATGATTAAGGGATGATCTGTGTTTGACCAATGCTGAATTCTGGTTTTCTATGGAGAGGTCATATTTATGTTGATTAATACGCCTTTTTAGGTCAACTGTTTCCCATATATAGGTGGATTGACATTGATTGCATTCAATATTGTATGTGCAAGAAATTGGCTGAGTTGGAGTCGGCCGGGAATGTTGGTGTTCTTGTAACATTCTCCCCAATTTCTTAACACTTTTTACAGGTGCAACACTGTTTGGAAGCAGTTTCTTGTATGTATGATGATTATCGGTGGGGATGTTTAAGTAGACGAGTTCTCCCGGGCGGTTCCCCTCCTCCTCCCTCACTGAGTAAAGAGTCCTTCTTGCTCTGGCATGAGCCCTGTGAAAAATGTGTCTAGGGTAATGTAGCTTGGTAAAAGTGCTCTGTATTATTTTCAATTGTGAATCTATTTTGGTGGGACTACATATGCGGTAGGCCCTGAGAATCTGGGACGAGACTATCCCAACCTTTGTGGGTAGTGTATGGGTAGAATACCAGTTAGTATAAGAGTCTGTATGCGTAGGTTTCCGGTAGACGTCTGTGCTCACCCATCCACCCTCTTCAATCAAATATTTTAAATATTTTTCTGCAAAATATAGGTTTAGAAATGATTTTCTGCATCACTGTATATATATATATATATATATATATATATATATATATATATATATATATATATATATATATATATATATATATATATATATATATATATATATATATATATTTTTATATATATATATATATATATATATATATATATATATATATATATATATATATATATATATATATATATATATATATCTTTATATATAAATATATATATATATATATATATATTTATATTTATAAATGTGAATATATATTTTTGTAAATACAGAAAATAAGAAAATATATATATATATATATATATATATATATATATATATATATAAAATATATATATATATAGCATATATATATATATATATATATATATATAACATATATATAATATAATAATAACTATATATACTCTAACTGCTCTTCTATATATATATATATATATATATATATATATATGTCATTAAGTAGAAACATATATTTATAAATTTAGAACCTTTTGGAAACAAAGAAACCCGTTGCCTCTCCCCACCCTTCGGCTCTCCCAAATGGAAAGATGAAAAAAATAATATTTCGCTTTGCTTAACCAATTAAAATTCAAATAATTTTTTCTAATTATATTGAAATTCAAAGTTTTTCATTAGTTATTGAAAGATCGGAAGATATACAGAAATAATATTTAATTATTTAAATTAATTTTTTTAATTTTATGTTTATTATCAAGTATTTATTTTTTTATGTATTATAATCTATTTTTTTTCTTTTTATTTATTTCTGTAAAAAAATATTTCTTTCCATTTCCTGTTTATCTTAACATTTCTTTTATTTTAATTTTTTTAGACTTTTTCAATCCTTCTCATTTTGTCATTTAAAAAAAAAAAAAAAAGAAAGACCGAAAAAAATGTATAGACTCGAGAAGCCGTTCGAGCTTTTCTCTCCAAGTTTATTAAACGAACCATTAAAATAAAAAAAATCGAAAAAAAAAAAAAAATAAAGAAAGTGAAAGAAGTGTTTTTTAATATCCTTCGTTTCACTTTCCTTTCACTAAATTCTTTCACTCAACTTTATAATTTCTATATTTAACTTTTGTCGTTCGAGTTGAAACGTTTCAAATTTTGACTGAAACGTTTTTAAACATTTATTTTGAAGCCTTTTTTCTTCTGAAGTTGATAAACAATATCGGAACAGAAAGTTACTTTCAGAGACCTATCACTTCAATCGTGTTAAAGGAGTATATTTATCTTTTCTTTGACAGTACTTCTCTTTATTTGAACTTCCAATCACTTTTATTTGTTTACGTCTATTTGTGAGTATGTATATACTCTTGTGAATGACAACTCCAGAGAGAGAGAGAGAGAGAGAGAGAGAGAGAGAGAGAGAGAGAGAGAGAGAGAGAGAGAGAGAGAGAGAGAGAGAGAGAGAGAGAGAGAGAGAGAGAGAAATAGAAGAAGAGAGAGAGAGAGAGAGAGAGAGAGAGAGAGAGAGAGAGAGAGAGAGAGAGAGAGAGAGAGAGAGAGAGAGAGAGAGAGAGAGAGAGAGAGAGAGAGAGAGAGAGAGAGAGAGAGAGAGAGAGAGAGAGAGAGAGAGAGAGAGAGAGAGAGAGAGAGAGAGTAATCGAAATTTTCACTTGCTATTTATTGGGCACCAATTCCAGAACGACTTTAGGCCTAAAGGTTCATTTATGTCAACGATATATTCAAATGTGTTTCTTTATCGGAGATTGGGTTACATTTCTATCGACGATATAAAGAGTTTCCGGCTTCAATATAAGCAATAAACTTCGAATAAAGATGTCATTAAATCGAAATAATAAAGTCAGAAGGAACTGTACTAAAGAACTTTCGGTAAGTTTCTCTGAATAAATATTTATGGCTTTATATAAAATTAATATGTATGACAGCAATAAAAATTTCACTAATTGAATTATAAATTTTAACAAATGTTGATTTTTTATTTCACTTCTTGATATAACAATTGATTATTTTTGGCACTTTATTTTTAAAGGTATATTCAAAATAAAGAAAAAAAACTCTTGATTTACTATTTATGGTCAGAGTATAATGGGACAAAAGTAATAAGAAAGAACTCTACAAATAATATCAAAATTTTCAATAAAATTTAAAATCGGTTCAGTTGAACAAAAGTTATACATTTTCGATTTTGAAAAGAAAAAATCCCTTTTGAATAAAATTAATTTTCGATTTTTGAAAAAAATATCCCTTTCGAATAAAATTAATTTCCGATTTTTGAAAAAAAAATCCCTTTAAAATAACATTAATTTTCCCAGATGATGAAGAATCATTAAGCGAAAACAGATCTGTTCCAACCATTATAAAAATTTTTTTAAAAATTTTAAAAATGTAAATTACCCAGAAAATAATGACAAAATTAAAAGATAAAACTTGCCCCCAAAAATATTTTTATAATTATTTCTTAGGGGGCAAAATTCACTATTAGAAATTTTTCTTGCATGACTATATATATACATATATATATATATATATATATATATATATAAATAAATAAATATATATATATATATATATATATATATATATAAATATTTATGCAAAAAAATATATATATATATATATTAACTACTCAAATTACTATAATATATATGTATATATATATATATATATATATATATATATATATATATATATATATATATATATATATATATATATATATATATATAATATATATATATATAATAAATATATATATACTGCTGTATATAACCACATACATAACAATGCATATATATATATATATATATATAAGTTTTTTTTATTTATTTATATAAATAAGTGTGCTAAAAAATATATAAATATATTTTTTTTTATATATATACATATATATATATATATATATATA
>JABUQX010142245.1:15000-35000 GCA_015478945.1 Trachelipus rathkii
ATTTTCTTTCCCTTCTCTCTGACTCTTGGCTCATTGCTTTTCCGCTTTTCAGTGAATCTTTTGTTGTGGTGCCAGACATGTTGAAGGTTTTCCATAGAGTCTCACACAAAGCTTTAATTTCTAACTTCCATATTTCGGTGTCTATTCTTCTCTTTGTAACCTTCCCTTGATTTCGGAACCAGTCGTTCTATGGCTGCTGTTGTAGATAGCTACCATTTCTCCTTAAATCTATCAATAGTGATGTTTCTCACAATTCTGTTCTATTCACACAACTCTTTCTATTTTGCATTAATGATTTATCTTTTATTGTCTACTATCCACTCTTAGGCCGATAACTCCACTCTTAACTACCCTTTCCAATTTGAAAGACGACCCACTCAACAGGAAATTGGCGATGATAGGAGGGTGGCCTTGTAATTACTGACCTCTGATCTTTCTCATGCCTCTAATTGGACTGCAGAAACATGGTTGTTTCCAATGCTTCAATAACTCAGTTCTTCACCTATATACTTGACAATCTTCCATACAACTATAATATTTTTTTTTAAAACGCACAATTGAAACCTTCTTTTGTTCTAAATATATATATTTTTTTTATTTTCTATTCTCGTAATCTTCTTAAAAGGATCACATCATCATCTTTCTAACAAGTTTCTAAGAAGTTAGGTGTTCTATACAAGTTTTCGGAACTACTACTCACCACATCAGTTGAAAATTTCGCACTTGAATGGAGTATGCATCCCACATATGGGGTATTCCACACGTATTGCTCTCCTTGATAAGGTGTAGTCTAGAGCTTTTCAACTTGTTAACTCTCCTACTCTCACTAACACACTCCAATATTTCTAACCGTCGAACCACTTTAATTAATTAAACTATTGCTATTGCATTGGAGCCTGTTTTTCTCAATTTTCCAGTCATATACTTCCTTATTTGAGGAGATCTCGTACGACTCCTCTTTCACACAGTCTCATATTTTCTCTGTCCGACAATCTGACCCACATTTAACTGCTACGCTCACTCTTACATGTACTCTACTGGTAAAGTCTGGAGCACACTCCCTTTATCTATTTTTGCAGCTTCATTTGATTTGCACAGTTTCAAGCGTCGAGTATCGGAGAGCATGTCGGCCTTTAATTTGACCCTGGTTTCCATTTTCCAAAACTCCGGTGGAATTTTGCCCACACACACTAATTCATTGAAAGATACTATATATATATATATATATATATATATATAGTATATATATATATATATATATATATATATATATATATATATATATATATATATATATATATATATATATATATATATATAATATATGGGCAAAACATTTTTTACTGTAACACAATATTGTTAAATTAGCAATTTCAAATTAAGAAAAAATATAAATGATTAATGTGTGTGTACGGTTAATTTGTAATATATTTAGAAGTATGGCAAATATAAACTATTTGAAGTATCCTTCCCTCTCAAATGTAACTCTGGAACTAATCGATAAAAATGTTTATTTACTTTAACTTCTTAATAATAATTTTCAAACTTATAGAAAAATATTATTAAGTGATTATTTTTGATTACAGTACTCGACTTTTGATATTATAAAATTTTTAAATGTGAGCTACGAATGTTTTCCTCCTATTTATTTACTATAAAAAATATATTAACTATGATATATTAGAGAAAGTAAAAAAAACAAAAACCAAAAACTAAAAAAAAAATAAACATTTTTTTAGTTGGTTTAAACGAAAAAAAACCCATGGTGGTTTAAACCAAAACAAACTTTAAATATATATATATATATATGGGATATATATATATATATATATATATATATATATATATATATATATATATATATATATATATATATATATATATATATATATATATATATATATATATATATATATATATATATATATATATATATATATATTATGAAATTGTACGGGCTCAGGAAGTAATTGTCATCCCAGAAGATCCATTTAAGTTCAAAAGATTTTTAAATTCGTTATTTAAATGATAAATGAAATCTTTAAAAAAAACAACAAAGCCTTTTTAACTGAATATATTATTATTATTATTATTATTATTATTATTATTATTATTATTATTATTATTATTATTATTATTATTATTATTATTATTATTATTATTATTATTATTATTATTATTTTATTATAGGTTGAAAAAAATAAAGAAACTTTTTCTTAATTTTAGAGCTTTCGAGCAACCTCTACATAAGCAAATCGTAAATAGATTTATTTTTTTTTCTTCTTCTTCTTCTTTAGAATAAAATTAGAGGTCGAGAACATTAAATTTAATTATGCCTTTATTTTTACATTAGTTGTAAATTATATATATATATATATATATATATATATATATATATATATATATATATATATATATATATATATATATATATATATATATATATATATATATATATATATATATATATATATATATATATATATTGGGGTGGCTATGGATAAATTGAACAGTTCCCCAGGAAGCCAAATTACTACCAGTGAAACGATCATAATTGTTATGAAAATTGAGGAAAAAATTAATTAATTAAAAATTCAATATAAAATTATTGATTATTGTTAATTAACATTTTTTTAATTGAAAATGTCACTTTCTAATTATTAGAGTAAGCTTCCGCAAAATTTTAAAGAACAACAATTTCCCCTTAAACCAGCAATTTTCATCTGTGAAAGGGAAGGGGTCGGGGCTGAGGACCCTAAATAGTCATATATATTTTCATTATTATTATTATTATTATTATTATTATTATTATTATTATTATTATTATTATTATTATTATTATTATTATTATTATTATTATTATTATTATTATTATTATTATTATTATTATTATAATATATATATATATATATATATATATATATATATATATATATATATATACAGAAATATATATATGAATATATATATATATATATATATATATATAGCACCGGGCATATTGTCCTCACGCGCAACATGCGGTGGTTCAATCCCAGAGAAGGCAATTTTCCGTGGTCATAATGAACCAAGAACAACATATATATATATATATATATATATATATATATATATATATATATATATATATATATATATATATATATATATATATATATATATATATATATATATATATATATATATATATATGCAAATGAAGAAGTTGGTAATGAAAAATAAAATGAGAGTAAAAGGTTTTAAAAGGTCTCTGAAGAGCAACTTGTACCTTTAAATAAAAGAGCAAAACGTAGGAAAAAAAGTTTCCTTTTAAAAAATTTAGCAGAACTTTTATTTTTTGAAATATACATAAAGCTCAATAAAATTATATATATATATATATATATATATATATATATATATATATATTTATTTTGAAATTATACACACAGCTAAATATATAAATATAAATATATATATATATATATATATATATATAGAAAGATAGATGTTAATATTATTAATTCTAATATATATATATATATATATATATATATATATATATATATATATATATATATATATATATATATATATATATATATATATATATATATATATATAAACATTAGAGGTGTGATCCGCAACCTCATCCGCATGAATTTTTTGCGGATAGCGGATAGTTCATTTATGAATTATGAGAAACGTGTGTGTGCACTACCTTATATGTACAGTATATAACCCCTTTATTTATATACACATAATTTATATACACATATATATATATATATATATATATATATATATATATATATATATTTATATGCTTTATAAAGGCATGCATAAACATATATATATAATAAAACCAAAAGTTAACTATCTGCCATCCACTTCCGGTAATCCGCGGATAGTATCTTAACTATTCGCATCCGGATAGTGAAAAATCACCATACGCTACTCCTCATTATATATATATATATATATATATATATATATATATATATATATATATATATATATATATATGGTATATGTTAGTGTATATATATATATATTAGTAGATGAAACAGCATCCGGACCTGGCAGGATATTCTGCCATTTCAAAAAGCTCCCTTGCCGGAAACCGTTTTCAAAATCCGTCTCAGGCCAGAAGGATCTTTCAATAAAGAATTGAACATGTTTTTTTAGGTTTGAAATTTATGCATCTATAATGCCAATATTCTTTTTAAACTTGTTTGCAGTAATACGCTTTGTTTAATTATGTAAGAAATTTTTTCTTTAATCATGATGTAATTACTATGAGTATTCAAAATATTATGATGGATAATATTCATGAAAAATATATTATAAAAATGTGATTAACTAAAGTGTCAAGTTCAAACTTCGACTAAAACTTTGTCAAAATTGAAAATTTGTTCTAATTAATTTTACAATTCCTCCAATTTTTAAGTATTTTTAGTAGATATATAATCCTGGAAGTTTTAAAAAACTTTGATTCAGAGTATTTTACTGTATATGAATTGCTGATTTTGATTGCTATCTCAAAAAAAAAACCTTTACAATTTAAATTTTTAGATGAATAATAGATAAAAGTTTAAGGTCTATGTTTCCTTATATTCTCAACACTATATCCAAAGACAAAAAATATCTCTGTATAGATTTCGTTTCACATTTATTTGGAAGAGGGCTGAAATTGTCAACATTGAAAATTCTTTAATTTTTTTAATTACTAGTCCAATTTTTATGAAATTTCCAGGGATATTCAATTACACGAGTTCCATTTTTTTTATTTAAAGAATTTTTCTATATATACCTAACAATTTGACCTCTGAGAACGCCATTGTGCTGACTGTTTTAAATTGGACAGCGATCCCAGAGGTAAAATGATTGGTTATGTAGAGAAATGCATATAAAAAAGTTGTGTAACTCCTTAAGCTCTTTCTACTCTGATAATTTCATTTAAAAAAACTCGAGAAAAAAAAAGTTAGAACAAATTTTAACTTTTGATAAAACATTTCTACCTTCTGCCAGAAAAAAATATATATAAAAAAAATCTAGAAAGAGATTTTTTTATATTTTGATTACTGGTTAAGGGAGGTATAAAACTAATACATTTATTGAAGTTTTGTAACTCCCCCAATTAAATCTACAGAAATAATTTCATAAAAATCTGATAACTAGAAATGAAATTTGAAAACTTTTAAATTTTCACAATTTTTTGAGCTTAGGAAATAGATTTATAAAAGTTGAAATTTTAATTGTTTAATAAAACAAAAGATTAATTAATCATAATTCTTTGTTAATTAGAGTAATTTATTTCTTTTTTAAAATATTTGAGAAATAATATGACTAAATTTGTTAAATTATCAAAAGATTAAGATTCACAAAATGTGGTGTAAACTTTTCAGTTAAAAATCTATTTTTTTTGAGCTGTAGATTTTGCCAGCTTGGTTAAACATACTCTCTTTGCAGCCTCTAGAGTCTAGATGGAGAACAGAACATAAGAACTTCTTGTAGTACAAAATGTCTGAAGATACTAGATGGAGAACAGAATATTTGAAGAGTAGATGGAGAGGAGCATAAGCATTTTTATTGAAAAGGTAATATTACATATACACTTGTTAACAGTAATTTGAAAGCTGGAATAATAGTCAGAAGATTCCGACTGCAGCACAATTTTTGGTTCGATTCCCAGACCTCCCAAGTCAAAAAGTGATAGATACAGCATAAATATATATATATATATATATATATATATATATATATATATATATATATATATATATAATATATATATATATATATATATGCGTTTGTGTGTTAGGTGGGTGTGCGTGTGTAGTGTGTGTTAAAAGTCTATTAGTATAGATTATCAATATATATAACTTAAAAATAAACAAAATGAAGACATTCCATTTTGGCCACTGTCCAACAACAGCCTCATTTTTTCCATATATAATCCCCACACAAACTAACTCTAACCATCCATTACAAGAATATATATGATATGATATATATATATATATATATATATATATATATATATATATATATATATATATACATATAGTTATTATTACATATATATATATGTAGATAGATAGATAGATAGATGCATATATATATATAAAGAAAGAGAGTTATATATATATATATATATATATATATATATATATATATATACCCACACACATATATCTATAAATATATATATACATATATATATATATATATATATATATATATTAAGTGTACATGGAATCATATGCAATTATAATCTAAGCAATATCCAACCGGAAATTTTATTATCTGAAATTATGAGACAGGATAAAATCTAAGTGTCTTTCATAATTAACATGGTTTGTAATCCCCAACAAATTATATATATATATATATTATTATATTATATATAAGAAAAATTTTTAAATATAGTATTAAATATATATATATATATATATATATATATATATATATATATATATATATATATATCAGTGGTGGTTCTTGACCCGGAAACATGGGGAGGCAGATTATTTTTGATAATATTAATTATTAAATATATATTTATATATATATATCGTAAGATGTGGAGACAGATATATATTTGTTATATATAAATATTATATATATTATATATATATATATATATATATATATATATATATATATATATATATATATATATATATATATATATATATATATATATAATAGCCAACATTTATGTTCCATCGGGCCTCATTTCTTTGGAATTTGAAACATGAATTTTACATTTGGCACTATTGTATATAGGAAGTTCCTCTCACTTGCTCTTGTAAAGAAATTAAAGATAAT
This sequence comes from Trachelipus rathkii, assembly GCA_015478945.1. Classification (NCBI taxonomy): domain Eukaryota; kingdom Metazoa; phylum Arthropoda; class Malacostraca; order Isopoda; family Trachelipodidae; genus Trachelipus; species Trachelipus rathkii. The sequence continues at coordinate 21,814 of JABUQX010142245.1, forward strand.
GCTCATAATAATTGCTTTGGCGTAGAAATTTTAATTTCACTTTGCAGTACTGATTAGTCTCATAGGTAATTTAAGATTTGGAAATATATATATATATATATATATATATATATATATATATATATATATATATATATATATATATATATATATATTTTATATATATATATATATATATATATATATATATTTAACCTTTTAAAGATGTTAAATATAGCTGAAATAATTGAAGAATCCAAGATGCATGAAATAGTTGAAGATGGCATGAGAGATAAAAGGAAAGAGAATAACTATTAGATTGCATGGACAGGTGTAAAGGACAGTGGTCCGATTAACTGTGACCTACGGAGCACAAATTTGGTACATAAATCCAAGAAAAGTATATAAAAGAAAGCGAAAACGAGAATCCTGAATTGATGCTACAGATATCAAAACTAGATAAGATTGAGATTGATTACCAACGAAATAACATGAGGAACGACTGGAATATTAGAAATTCCAATAGAGTTTAATAATAATAATAAAAAAAGACAAAGTTGTATGGGCAAGTTACGAGAAGAGATAACAACTAAGTTGGTAGAATAATAATTAATGGATATAAAAGTTGTAGAAGCAAATATAAATAATGTCAGACCATGGAATCTAAGAAAAGATCAAATATAATAAACATTTACTGGAAAAAAGATTAAACGGAGATAAAAACTTGGAAAAATGGAAACTGTCTGTAATAAACAATAACCATACAATACAGAGAAGAAGAACTGAGAAGGAAGAATTCTTAATATGAAATAACACTTTTGAAACCATAAATAAATGACAACAACAATGGAACACATTTTACATATTCATTCACAAGCGCAGAAGAGGATGTGAATGAAATAACATATGCGCATACACAATCGAATATAAATATTAATGCAGATGTTAACAAACACTATTATATATATATATATATATATATATATATATATATATATCTAATTTATAATATATACACATATATATATATATATATATATATATATATATATATATATATATATATTTATATTATATTATATATATATGTAATAACCATATATATATAGCAACAGCCAGCAATATATATATATATATATATATATATATATATATATATATATATATATATGTATAATATATATATATATATATATATATATATATATATATATATATATACCAATTAGGTAACAATTTCCTGAAACAGTAAAATTTAAAAATGAAGCGAAAAAAAATGCTTATAAAAAAAAAACTGCCGGCTTCAAGCTTTCAGCAAAATAGGCTATTATCAAATTTTAATATTAATGCTGCTGAAATTAAAATTAAATGTTGCAAACTATTGCTAACACCCTAAATATGTAAAAAAATCGAAAAATATCGATATTTTACGCCTAAAACACGTCTATTTACCTATCATGGGAATTTACCTTCGAAATTGTTTTTAAGGCCTCCCGTTCCGACTGCACCAAACTAAAGCCTTTGCCTATATGTAATAATATATATATATATATATATATATATATATATATATATATATATATATATATATATAATATATATACATATATATATATATATATATATATAATAACTCTCTCTACTCTATATATTACTGCATATATAAAAATATAATGGGAATTATATATAGCATAATATATATAATAAACATACTTTATATATATATATTTTTCTTTTCTTTATCTATACCCCTTTAACTATACTCTATATATACATATATATGTATAACTGTATATAACCAACAACCTTAACTATATAACAACATATATATAACATATGTATACTATATATATATGGGGAAAAACGTTCAAATTAAGTCGCTTTTCATTTTATTCAAATCTTCCTAACCCCATCCTCATCAACTCCCACGAGTTCAGCTTCCTAAGAAAAGTAAAGATGAAAAGTGGGTCAAACTTTGGAAACAAGAGTGAAGCTTTAAGAAGAATCAGTTATCAAATCCAAGAAGAGAGAGAGAGAGAGAGAGAGAGAGAGAGAGAGAGAGAGAGAGAGAGAGAGAGAGAGAGAGAGAGAGAGAGAGAGAGAGAGAGAGAGAGAGAGAGAGAGAGAGAGAGAGAGAAAGGAGAGAGGGGGAGAGAGAGAGAGAGAGAGAGAGAGAGAGAGAGAGAGAGAGAGAGAGAGAGAGACTTTTTCTCTTTTATCATTCTATTAGTTTTTCATTTTTTTAAAATTTGCTGAGCGGTTAGATCTGTAACATAGATTACGAAAAAAAGAAGAAAAAAAAAAGACCAAGGAACAGAACAGTTCTTTTTAACACTCAAATTTTGAACTCTGACTAACAAACTTATTCTGAGCTTTAGAAACGACACACTCACATAATATATATATATATATATATATATATATATATATATATATAATTATATATATGTATAAGTGAATACAAATATATCTATCTATCATTCTTTCACTGCTAAACATGTCGCTTACTATATATATATATATATATATATATATATATATATACCAAGTTTAGGGATGTGCCCGAATATTCGGTAAGTATTCGGTATTCGGCCTATTCGGCCAAAATGCCGAATATTCGATTATTCGACTTTTGCTTGGAAGCTATTCAGGCCAAAATATTGAGCTTTATAAAAGCAATAGAAATTACACGTCAACATAAGGAAAGTTATTTCAATTTAAAATTGAAATTTTAGAAACTTTGATCTTCTCAAAAAACCCAGTAAATCAGATAAATTTTTTAGCCATTTAAGCGAAAATCTTTGTCATTGTCAGATCCTATAAGTGACATTTTCAATATTCTAAAAAATAGAATTCATTTAGTGATACGGGATAATGGACCAAACATGGTAGCTGGTATAAGGGAGAGTGGCTTGCTATCAATTTCATGTTTTATTCACAGGTTGCAACTATGCATTCACGATTCAATATTATGTCTGAAATTTGTTAAATATTTTATTTTACTTGCAGAAGCATATCCTCTCGTTTTCTCGCCATTCAGCAACGGCAGCTGCAGGAAGCTTAAAACTTTACAGATGCAGCTGAATGTCAAGCTGCATAAATTAATTCAAGACGTTTCTACAAGTGGACCAGAACTTATGATATGCTTAAAGGATTGTTTGAACAAGAGTTCCCCTATCCATATACGCTTCTGAATGCAATCAGAGAAAATGTTGACTGATTTTCAGTGGCAAGAATTATTCCATTTACTTGAGCCATTTGACAACATCACTAAAACACGCATTAAACGTGAAGTAACAATCGCCCAAGTGATCCCTTCCATTTTAGCAAAATATCTATTTTTAAATAAGGCAATTAAAAGCAAAAGCTCCAGTGGAATAATTACACTCGTTTGAAGAGCTTTAAGAAATCAGTAGAAAAAGACTTTCTAAGTTTCTATGTGATAAATCTTTGTATGTGGTACTTTCTTAGATCTGCGATCCAAGCTAATTTTTCAACATGAATCGAAGATGAGATCGGTAAAAAATATGGTCGTTGAGGCATGGGAAGAAATGCATGAAAATTTAGTTCTGACTCTTCTGCTGGCGATGATTTCGTAGTGGGGAAAGTGAAGCTGAAGGTTCATTTTCACTTCTTTAATGGATTGTTTTAAAGAAATTGTGGCATCAAAATAGTCATACAGAAAAGAAAGTGAGAGTGAAAAAAAAGAAAGTCCCATTCTTCTGACGATGTGATTATTTGTACATAAAAGTAAAAGGCTACATACGGAATTACATCTAGAAATAAATAAATATATAAGTTTGCCTACTTTGACCAGTGAAGACAATGATATTCCCTTCCATTGGTGGAAAAAACACGGGAAATAGTTTTATGAATTTGAAAAAAACTAGCAATAAAATACCTTTCAGCTCCACTGTCATCAGTCGAAAGTGAAAGAATATTTAGAACAGGAGAAATATTTATGAAGCCACAAGGAATAGGTTATCCCCTGAAAATGAAGAACTGCTAATGTTCTGTCATTTTAACCTTGGAGCTTATTCAAATGAAGTTTGGTTTATATCTTTAACACTGAAACTTTCAATCTTCATTTATTATTTTTAATATGGGAATGGTTTGCTATAGGTAAGAAATGGTTATTTACTTTTTGTTTTATTACTTTGTATATAACACTGGTAAACATAAATTTCTTGGACGGGGTTTCGCAATTGATTATTGATGTGCTTATTCCAAAAATGTAATCGGTTTTTGCATATCACATCGCATTTGTGAGATATTGTGTGTAACACAGTTTTGTAAAGTAATGGTCACTACTATATAAACAATCAAAGCGGGATATATATATATATATATACATATATATATATATATATATATATATATATATATATATATATATATATATATATATATATATATATATATATATATATATATATATATATATATATACTAACTATATATATATATAACTATGTAAACATATATATATATATATATATATATATATATATATATATGCTATATATATATATATATATATATATATATATATATATATATAACTGCTACTCATATATATATATATGCTATATTGCGGATATATGAAGGGAGAGAAACAAATCGCAATGATATGATACATGTCTTTGATAGATATATGTTAAACCTATAATACAACTATGAATAAAGAGTAATATGGGACAATGAATGTAATAGAAGAATAGGTTTAGTTAATGTAAACATACTTACGATGGTAGTATTTCTCTTCGTAAACGATCTACTGTGCATAGCGTTTGGAATATCCTCATCAAGTTCGAATAAAAAACGGCCAGGATATCGCAATCGCATTATTTCATTCCAGAAACCCTGGTCCCGAAGCGTTCTCCCTGTTCATCACTAACATCGCCTAGGTTATCCGGAAATTTTTTCTTAGGTGAGAATATAAGTAGTGCAACTTTATACTCATTCTACATCCAGGAGAATGAAAACTGTCTAGCAGTTCCTTTACAATGTTAGTGGTTCTCGGCTTTCCTGTTCCCCAGAAAATTATGTGCTACATCTGAAAAAGAAATCCACGCTCTTGTCTCTAACAACAGTCATTGTTGTAGCAAAGGCAACATCACGGGGGGGAGTGTCCGTATTTGTGGGCCATCAAATCCCAGCTTTTTTTCTTCTCCACTCAGACCAGGAAACGTTGAGCATATATAGCGAAAGCATTCACCATCATGGTCCGGGCCTTCGCAAATTGTTTCATCAAACCGAGTTTTATGTGTAGTGGAGGTAAGATGATGTTTTATCTCTGTACAAGTGGTTCACGTACTCACTCAGACCAGGAAACGTTGAGCATATACAGCGGAAGCATTCACCATCATGGTCAGGGCCTTCACAAATTGTTTCAACAACCAAGTTTATGTGTAGTGGAGGTAAAATGATGTTTTTATCTCTGTACAAGTGGTTCACGTACGATGTTCCTGTCACCTGGCGTCAAGGTTTCCATCGGTGACCATTCTCTTTTGGTCCAATGATCACTTTACCGCGATTTGTCCCAATAACTCACAGGAAGGTACATATTTGGGTGAGGAAACCTGCTTGATGACTGAGCAAATGTTTACCATTTTGAGGTCGACACATATTTACCATCCATGTACCAGATATTGTAGCCTCTCCAAGCTGTCTTGATTTTTGCATACTCCTCTCATCCGTACCGAGTACCCTGGAACAAGCATACTGTTGACGTTGTGTAACAGCACACACTTTAAATACATCCGAGAATATATATGGAATCAACACCTCCGAATTACAATATATCTGCTACAAAAGTCCATCCAAGAAAAATTTCACCTTTTTTTTGTTGACCAGTGTAAGTTTTCTTTATTTTCCCCTAAATGGATGACCGAACTTTGAATAGCTATTCGATGACCGAATAGCGAAAATATTCGGCCGAATATTCACGGTATTCGGCCGAATACTTTAAGCCGAATATTCGGATTCGGTATTCGGTTTTTTCACTATTCGGCACATCCTAAATATATATATATATGTATATATAACATATATATATATATATATAACTATATATATATATATATATATATATATATATATATATATATATATATAAATATATATATATAACTATATATTTATTAGGGATGCACCGGATCTCCGGCTCCGGCTTGGCCGGAGTTTCGGCCTTTTTAAAGCGGTCGGAAACTTGTCATTCAACACTAGTCTCCGGCTTTTTCTCCGACCGGAGACCTATATTTTTAAAGGTAGTTTTGAAAATCTAAGAAATAGTTAATAATTCATTGAAAGTGATAATGAGACATTTAATGATAAATTTATTTAGAAGAACTGATTTAGTAAAAAGTGTTTGGTAGATAATATTAAGATTAGAAACTAATAACCCAATATTATAACTGTAAATAATATAAAATAATATGAATAGGCTATATGACACCATTTACTAAATTAACTAATTATTTGATAGCTAAAGGGTTGACATTCAAAAACTGACTACCCCTAACAAAAAATACAATTTTGATAAATCTAGCTTTAGAAAATTGCAATACAGAAATAGGTAAACGAAATTGGTTAAAGAACTTTTAAACTATGCCATATCAGACCAGAAGACTAAAAAATTATGATATATATGCTTAATCTTTATATTTAATTTAAGAAACTTAAATTTTAACAAACTAACATTTGAAGGCTTATATATATATATATATAACTTAACAACAATATATATATATACTCTAAGCATATATATATCATATAACCATATGTATATATTTCTTCTTCTTCTTTAACTATCTATCATATATATATCATATATATATATAATAACCATATATATATATATATATCATATTAAAAAATGAACAGAAAGGGGGGCAGAGGTGATCAGAAGGAGAAGTTGGCGGAGGCAAGAGGCTGAACGAAAATACATGGATTGGAAATACAGGAAACCCTAAGAATGGAGAAGAAGAAACAGAGAGGCCATTACCGGGATCAGCTAATGCAAAGGTGGCGGAAAAACTTTGGTAAAAAAGATGGTTAGGGAGGTACTAGGAAGAGACATACACAATGGTGATGGTGGAACGAAGAAGTAAAAAAAGGGAGTAAGGAAAAAAAACAGGAAAATGAAAAAGAGTGGCTGCAGAAAAGGGAGAACAGCATTAGCAAGGGAGGAATATGTACAGGCAAGGAATAAGGCAGAGAGAATAAAGAGGAGAGGCAAAAAAGATGGAGACGGAGAAAATGGCAGGAGAAATAACGAGAAGTGTGGGCGAAGGGGAAGAAAAAGCTATTTAGATGGTGAGAGGCATTATAAGCCAAGACGTAACTAGAAATATAAAAGATAGAAACGGAGAGTTTCTTGTGAGACCGGAAGAAAGAAAAAATGATGAGATGGATAGAATACTAGCAGTCTTGCTAGTGTGGAAGAATACAGAAGGCTCAGAGGAAAGAAACTTGCAGGATCAGGGCACAGAGGGAGGAGGAAGAGGAGGAGGAAGGCGGAGAGATAACGGTGGAGGAATATGAGGAGGCTATAAAAAGGATGAAGAAGGGTAAAGCTCCAGGAGAGGATGGAGTGGCTATGGAGTTGGTGGTGGAGGGAGGAAAGGAGCTGAGAGGGACAATCATCAGTTAGAAAAGCAAAAATCATATTGGCTAGGGAAAAGCAATAATAATACCGATATATCAAGGTAAAGGAGATGCAAGGAAGCTGTAATAATTATAAAGGTATTTCACTGATGGGCCATCTGGCGAACAAAAATATACGAAAGAATATTTTAGAGGAGAGAGAGAAGAAGGTAGAGCCGAGATTCGGAGAAGAGCAGTACGGGTATAAGAGGAGAGGAGGAAAAGACGGACCTCTTATTCACTTGCAGAGAATCAGTTATAGGAGAGATGCTGGAATATGGCAAGAGATTCTTTGTGGCTTTCATCGATCTGCAAAAGGCATTCGGTGCCAAGGAAAAAGCTCTGGAGAGATATGGAGAGGAATTATGGAGTGAAGAAGGGTAGATTAAAGAAGGCAATAGAAGTATGTATGAGAAATGCACTTGTAATGTTAGAACTGAGTGCCAGAACGATAGATGGTTTGTTTGAAAACAGGAGTGAAGCAGGGAGTGTTTTATCGCCCACTGCTGTTTATATTATATTTAGACACGTGGTGATAAGGAAGGTGAGGGAGAGACTGGGAGAATTTGAAGTGGACATAATGGCATATGCGGACGATCTGATGTTGGAGCGAGAGAGGGAGGAGACGATTCGAGAGGTGGTGAGTTACGAGAGAGGGAAGAGTTGGAGAGGAAGCAAGGATGAAGATAGACAGTACAGAAGACAAATCTTAAGCAACAAACCTGGAGGCGAGGAAGGGATGAGGATGATGGTGAGAGAGGAGGAGGTGAAGGCGGTAAATACCTACAATTATCTCTCGGAGGATGTTTAACAGAAGGAGAGGAAGTGGAGGAGAGATTGCGCAAAGAAGAAAAGTATGGATTAATTATGAAAGCGGTATACCCCATGATGAAAGATAGAAAAACATCAGGACCAGAGCTTAAAAAGTGATTTTTAATATTGCCCACTTTGGCTCAAACACTGCTGTACGGGTGGAAACATGGACAACAACGAGAATAGAGTAGTGTAGAATACAAGCGGCGGAGATGAGGGTGTTGAAGAACTATGATGGGAAAGAGTAGGAGAGACAGAATAAGGAATGAAGTAATTAGAGAAGATAGGGGGTGAAGAAGATGACACTGAAGATGGATGTGGGGGAGATTGAGATGGGTCAAGGGACATCTTGGGGGATGATGGAGAAAAGTAAAATCTTTAGCCAAGGTTCATGCTAACCACAATACAAGCTTTAATAAGTTTATTGTGATACTGGCGGAATCGGTGGAGGACTCTCTGGAAAGATGTCCGCTACCAAATATGAGAGCGCTGAAGAGAAGAGGAATAGTGCAGGAGAGGGACGTCTGGAGAAAGATGCTTTGCGCGGCTGACAGGATGAAGAATCCATCCTAGAGGAAGTAAGTAAGTAAGTAAGCAATATATATATATATATATATATATATATATATATATATATATATATATATATATATATATATATATATATATATATATTATAAAGATGCATGTACCAGCTGTTATCGTGTATAGAGTATCACAATAGAATTTTGAGAAAATTAAATTATATTGTTAAACACAAAGTCAGTGAAAGGAAAGTTAAATAGCTTATGCATTGCTATTTAGGTAACCATTCTCTAATATTTAAAATCAAATGCTCTTAAATTATGATGAAGAAACAGGAGCTGATCAGCTAGTGTTGGAGAAAGACAATTCCTTTTACTTGTATAAATATTTCCTGCTTGGCTAAACATTATCTCGCTAAATACACTTGAAGGTGGAGCAGAGAGATATTTCCTAGCTAATTCAGGTAAGATTCAATCAGGATAAAGAGCTTTTCTTTCTTTCCACCATAACAGTGGATCAGCATCCGATTTTTGTTCCATAAGTGGTGCTGCAAAATATTTATCCACAGTAGTTTGAATAGTATTTTCTAATTCATGTTGTTTTCTCTCACTGCTGCTTCTACGTTTGCATTTTAACTTTTTTCTCCTTTGATCAGTTCCACTTGGTTTGATTGTATCTGAATATTCTTCATTTTCTTCTGACGATTTTTCTTGTAGCATTGTCATCAGAAACACTTCAGAGTAAGATCATTTTCTTCTCAATATACATAGTTTCATTTCAGTTTCTTCATGGAAATCTGTATGGGCTGGTCATTTTAATCATCATTTTGTTCATAAGAATCTGAACTTAATGTAATAATTTTTTTCTTTAGGTTTTATAAAAGTTTTACTTCTTCTTTGAGCATAAATTTTTATTATTCTGATCAATAATCTCAAGGGATCCCAAAAGTAGTGTATTACTACTTTTAGAACTGTTGCAAGTACATAAAGTTTCTTCTCTTTAATTAATGGTAGTAATAGAATTTAAAAGTTCATCTTTCATAGTTTTTACACCGCTATCCTTCCAAGTTTTTACTAAATATTTTTGCAATGCATTAACTGCAGGTATTACAAAAGATAAATCTACATCATCATCACTCGCCCTTTTAGTTAATTATTCAAATGGTTGTAGCAATCTAATTATATTCTCCATTAGCTTCCACTGATTTGCATTTAAGATATCTAGATTGTTTTTTGAATTTGAAGAATATATAATTACAATTTTTACTCTATGATCCTTTGCAGCATATAATATGATGAATTCCATCTTATTTATACATCTTGGATAAGCTTGTGTATTGGCAAATTTTGAGATTTTTGAATTTCAGTTAACTTATAGTTGTAGCAATTGGTGATCTACTAAAATTTAGCCCTCTTCAAGGAGTGTAACTTCTCTAGGTAGTTACTACTTAGGATCCGGACGAGGAAGGTGCATGATGATTGCATGTTTAGAGTCAATCCTTGATATATATATATATATATATATATATATATATATATATATATATATATATATATATATATATATATATATATATATATATATATATATATATAGAAGGTAAGTATAAATGGAAATTTCATTCTCCGGCCGGAGACTCCGGCCTCCGGCCGGAATTAAAATTTTCATTCTCCGGCCTCCGGCCAAAACTACTCTCCGTGTATGACTAACCTTATATATATATATATATATATATATAGCATATATATATATATATATATATATATATATATATATATATATATACTGCTATACGATACTACTATATATAAATATATATATATATATATAAGGGAGATGTTATTCGTGCATAGTTGTGCCATTGACGACTGAAGTAACCCGTAGTAACTGTTTAGTAAGTTTAAGATTTATCATTGATCCAGCCTGGACGATGATGGTATTATATTATATATTATTATTGATGTAGTTATTACCAAAACTTAGAAAATTATAAATGTTATAATTATATATATTTTTCCTTTTAGTTTTGAGATTATATGATTAGTAACTGATGTCTTTAATGATAATATTATAAATTAAAACATATGTAAAAAGTTATAACATATAGTACCAAACCATTCATACATTTACTCGAAGATTTTGAAGGCCTGGAAATTAGAATTATACAGATTTTCCAGGTTAGTGAGTCATGATATATTACCGTAATATATTTAATCAATTATTATATAAATTATTAATAATATATGTTGGAAAAGCAGTAGTAAACTGAACGTTATTGTTTACAGTTTACTATCTTGTTGGATCAGCAACTATTGAACAAATTGAACGAACCCCTCTTTGAAATCTAAAGGGTGAGTTCAATGAAATAACTGTAAAATTATATGAAGATATACTGATATAAATGAAGATAAAATGTGGTCAAGTGTAGTAATTCATGTTATTATTTATTTTGACAGGGTTTTAGTTTTGGTTTAAGTTCTGGCCTGATTGCAATTTCTGGTCTAATTTTGTTCTTCAGTTTTGTCCTTCAGTTTGTGTTTTGATCTCCAAAGTCCTCAGCTAAGTGCAGTATATTTGTTGTAGTTGAGTCAGAATTTCTACTTCCTCCCCATACTTCATTGCACGAATAATATTTGGAATCGTTTGGTTTCCACTCTTGAATCTGATCCGGAGTTGTTAAACTCATGTACATAGTCATAATACCTTGGATTCTAAGTATAATTCCAATGTATATATTTCATTAAATAATATCATATCGTAAATTTTTATATCTTTTATTATAATATTATTGGGAATGGATTGTGTTACCTTGTAGCTATTCACAAACTTCCCACATGTATATATTTTGAGCTAATTAAGTAAACATAAACTTTTTTCTAGTGTGTCAATATCCTTAGATTTTGATTCTCTATTGACCTATCATTATATTATTATTCTTTACTACGGAAAAATATCGGATTAGACACCATTGATAGATAGATCCGGAAACACTCTAGTTAAGTAAACCCTTCCTAAATGGTATCACAATTGTTTATTCACTTTGAAAAACTCACAATCCTCCTTGAATAGTCACCCAAGTAAGCAGGCCAACGGAGTCCGGAGACAATCTCCCTCCGTTACGGAAATAGCCTAACCTGCTCCGTAACACCTCTGATGGTGTCAGTTGGTTGCCTGTGCTTACTAGACATTCAAACCACATCTATCGAACATCACTTTAATACTATCTACTTCTTATTATATCTTTTGACCTCCGAATTATTCAATCTTCTCCGATCATCGTCTCTACGAGAAAGAGTGGAGAGAGACACCTTACAGTCGGGTACACTAGTTGATCCCAGCGTGTCTCCTCTCCGCTACATAAATAAATTAAGTGGCGCCCGAACAGGGACTCTGAGTTCCTGCGCTTGCGTGCACTAGGATTGTGACTCTCGATCACATCATCACATTTATTTGAAAAATACTCATCGATTCTCTTCAGTTCTCTTCAAAGAAATCTTCTGTTGTACTTACATTGGACAGATTCAAGAGTTAGTTAGGGATAACCCTCCAATACTTTAAAATTCTTTATTTACTTAAACCAAATTTAACATGTCTGAAAAAAATCAAAACGCAGACTTGGAAAACGGCACAGCTTCTGATAGTCAAGAGGTTTTGGACTTTGATCCATCCCTTGCGGCTGTTGCTCTGGATCCACGTGTAGAACAGCGTCTGCGTGATGATCAAAATAAACATCAAGTAGAAATGAATGTAGGAATGAATGTAGGAGTGAATGATGAAAATAAAAATAGGGTAGAAGTCACCAATTCTGACACACCCTTGGTTTCCAACTCTGACGTAAAAATGGTTTCCAATTCTGACAAACCTTTTAATCAGTCTGAAATGGATGCCTTGCTTACTAAACTTAGAAAGCAATGGACCCAAGAAAATAATGTTGAAATCAGTCAGGTTGAACACAGAACGTTTCCCGCTCAAGGTCAAGTTATAACCTCTGACCTTGATGCACATAAATTGCAAATGCCTAAAAATACTTCTTCTTTCTATGATCGTGAGTATAAACCTTCCTTAGTTTCCAATGTCGAAACCACGATCCAAACCTTTTTCCTCATAATCTTTACCAGTTGTAGTAAGGAAACTCCCAAAATTCTTAGGTTGAACCGTAATTTTATTATAAAAAGGATGACCAAAGCCGGAATGAAGGTCATAGAACTTTATTAATTCAATAT
>JABUQX010142246.1:0-15152 GCA_015478945.1 Trachelipus rathkii
TAAAAAAATTGGGAGGAGTTTATGGATCCTATGCAATACTTGCGCAGATACTTTTGAATAATTCAGGTTTGTGCACAGCAGACGTAAGAACATGTAACAATAACAACGCCATTTCTGAAAAAATACAGCAACATATAGGAAACTGGAAAAAATTTATTTTTACTTCCAAATCAAAAAACCTTAATCGGCTTGTCAAGTCGTTTTTTATTAAATATACTAAATATTTCAATATATCTACATTCTACAGATTTCTTTGATATCGATAATATCGCGAATAATTTTCTACAGTCAGTCTTCAAAAATATTTCCTCTCACATCATACGTCTGGCAGGCTGTTGACATCTACTTAGTTAAGAGTTGCTGCCATTTCCTATCATATTTCCTATCATATTCCTGCCATTTCCTATCATATTCAGGGCCAGATCCAATACTTTGAACCTAAAATGGAGAAACAGGGAACTAATTATCTGTTGAAATAATTCAAATAATTCACATTATACTGCGTTACCTAAAAAAAAAAAATAAAAAATAAATAAAAATAAAAAACAATATCACTGAATTATGGGTCCCTCAGGCAAAGAATGCGAGTGCGGGAAATGCAACCATAACATAGGCCAGAGAACGGACAGCATAGAATGCGGCCAATGCAAAAGATGGTTCCACGCAACACCAAACTGTGCAAATATTAATAAAAACCAATATAAAATGTTGGCCGATATGGCCGATATGGATAGCGTATCGTGGAACTGCCAAAGCTGCTTACAGAGACCAAAAGAGAATACCATCTCTGTGTTGGACTTCACAGAGTTGAAGATTATGGTAGCCTCATCTGTTGAACGAATGGAAAAAATGCAGAACACCATAGACCAACAACAACAACTTCTTCAGCAGCAACAAACCCAAATAAATGAATTAATGAACGAAATGAAAAGAAGGGAAAATTCACTAGAAGACCGGAAGCATATAAGGGAACTTGTAAAGGAAGAACTTTTAGAAATTGAAGACAAGCGGAGAAGGAAAAATAACTTAGTAATTTATAATCTAGAAGAAGTGAATATTGAGCAGACAAACTTAGAGGAGGCTGAACAAAAGGACAAAACCTGTAGCTCTGAAATCTTTAAAGAAGTGGGAGTAACAGAGTTCGAGATAGTAAGGGTAAAAAGGTTGGGAAACCGTAACTCCAGACCACGACCCATACTTATAGAAATGAAAACTGCTGATCAAAAATGGGATGTCCTTAAAAGAGCAAAAAATATAAGATATAGTACACGCTTCAAGAATATATATATAAACCCGGACCAAACTAAAAAAGAAAGAGAGGAAGCAAAGCAGCTGAGGAATGAGATACATGAAAGAAAACAAAATGGAGAACAAGGACTATACATTAAACAGGGAAAAATATGCAAGAATGGAAATTTTTAATAAGGAAAGGCAATGATACCGGACAAACAGATATGGCAATGTACAACAGGCTAACGTTAAATATGATTAATATACAAGGATTAACAAAAACAAAATTAACTGAGATTGAGTTGTTAATAAATACAGAAAATGATATAGTACTTTTAGTAGAAACACATCTCACAGAGGACAGATTCATACTTAGAGATGACCTTGACAAAATTTTTAGTAATAGAAAGGAAGAGGATAAAAAAGGGGGAGGGTTAATGGTTATACATAAGAGAAATAAGCATATAGAAGTAGAAAAACTTGATGGAAAGCATAATGATATCCTTTACTTCAAGGTTAAAGTGCATGATACAGAATATATATTTGTATTAGTATATTTTGCAACAGGAAGCAAACCAGAAGACGTAAGAAGAAATATCAAAATAAGAAAAGAGTGCGAAAGACTGATAACATATGAGAGTAAAAATAATTTCATGATCCTCGGGGATTTCAATGGGCACTTACCATGGTTGGGAAGACAACAACTTGATAAACAGGGGGAAATGGTTTCAGAGTGGATAGATAAGTTTGAGTTGAAACTCTTAAATACAACTGAAGAGTGTGAAGGGCTCTACACATGGCAGAGGAGTGACATGAGAAGTGTCATAGATTTTGCTCTGGCTAATAATGATATGAATAAACATTTTTATTCAATGAAAATAGATGAAAACCAAGAAGTATTTGATCTATCAGACCATAATCTAATACAAATATATCTAAGAAACAAAGTAAGAAGGCCTAACTATAAAAAAGGGAGATGGTGCAATATCAAATATTATAGTACAGAACCAGATCTGATGACAAAATATGTACAACACCTAGAAAATAAAATGCAAAATGAAGGAGTGGATACATTGGAAGAGATGAACAAAATCATTAAACAGGCAGCCGATGATACCTTATTAAAAACATATAGAAAGAAAGAGGAAAAAAACGGAAAAAAGATAGAAAGACCTTGGATGACAGAAGAAATAAGAAAGGCGATAAAAAAAAGAAGAGAAATTAATAGGAAAAGAAGAAATGAAGCAGAAGAGCATGCCAAAAATATGCTCTGGGAGCAGTATAAAGAACAAAAAACAAAAGTGCACAAACTTATAACACAAGAAATAACAACATATGAGAAAAAACTAACAGATGAAATAAAATCTGATAAAAACAACAAATTATGGGAGAATATAAAGAAACTTAAGGGAGTAGATAGAACCATGAAGGAGACTAAACTTCATTATGAAAATGGTAAACTAATACCAAAGGAGGAAATAGGAAAAGAATTAACTGGATTTTGGGAAACCATATACTGCAAACATGAAAACCGAATTACTGAAGAATGGGACGATAACTCGAAAGAGGAATATAAAAGACTTAACGAACAAAGATACCAACGGATACAAAGTGGAGTACACCAATTTCTGGTACAATTGAGAGAACATACGGACATGGCAATAAGAGTAAAAAACTCCATAACACCCATAAACAAACCAGTCTAACCACCAATAAAGTCAGAAGGTGCTTACAAAAGCTGAAAGGGAAGAAGGCACCAGGGCCAGATGGTCTTAAGCCAGAACTATATAAGGTATTAATCAGAAGTGAACAATGTATACAGGTTCTCACAAATTGTTTCAACAAAGAACTAACAAAGGAACATAAACCGACATCATGGAAATCATCTATAACAAGTATGATAGAAAAAAAGAGGAATCCAACTGTAAAAGATTTAAGGCCTATCGCATTAACTGATACATCCTACAAACAATTCATGACATTAATTAAAAATGAAATTGAAGAACACATTAAAATATGTGATGAAATAAAGGAAAATCAATCAGGGTTCACAGAAGGTGCAAGAATTGAGGATAATCTTTTTATTTTGCAATACTGTGTGGAAGAATCATACAGAAGACACCTACCATTAATTGTAGTCTCTATAGATTTCAAAAAGGCTTTTGACTCAGTAAGTAGGGAATCACTGATAAGAGTTCTAAAAGAGTACAAGGTTCACCATGAAATACTAAGCGCCATTGCACAAGTATATACAGACGACAAAACCTACATTAAGTTGGGAAATGAAATAGAAAATGTAGAGATAGAAGTTACTAGCGGAATAAAGCAAGGGTGTACAGGGTCTACTACATTATTCAAACTTGTTACTTACAAAATAATTAAGGAATTAGAGAAAGAAAAGGGATTCAACAATGGTTCCATAAAAATAAACAGTCTATTCTTTGCTGATGATGGCCTGATCTTAGCAGAAACAGTAAACGATGCAGCTGCAAATATTAGGACATTACTACAGATAAGTGGGGAATGTGGTCTAGAAATAAACAAAGAGAAAAGCAATGTACTGATTTTTAACATGGAACAACCACCAACGGAGATTGAAGGTATCAAAGTGGTGGACAAAATAAAATACCTAGGCTTATATATAAACAATGAAAAAAACATGTTTAAAACTCAGAAGCTGCATCTCATAAATAAGGCCCACACCTTGGCTAGCCAAACAGGTTCAGTCATTGAGAAGAGCTGCAACAAACTGCTTATAGGGAAAACGTACTGGAAAAATGTGGCACTCCCAGCTATTTTATATGGATCCAATGTAATGTGCTTCACAAAACAAGAATTAGATAAGTTACAAACAATTGAAAACACAGTATACAGGAAGATACTAGGAGGGACTAGGTACACCCCCACTGCAGTTCTGAGGGGAGAGATTGGAGCATCATCAATGCAGGGAAGAATAATAACTAACAAGTTAAAATATATGAAATCAATATCAGAAGGAAAAAAAGAAGTCTTAAAACACATACTTGAAAAAATGAAAGCAGAAGGGAAAAAATGGTGGAAGACTGCACTTGGATACATGGACAAAGTTATGATAGACATAGTAGCAATAGAAAGGCTTTTGACAAGAAAGAGATTGCTGAAAAAGTAAAAGCTTGGGACCTACATCAATGGAAAGAAGAAATAGGAAGCAAAGAAAGTCTACAAATGTACCGAAGATGGAAAATAGGAATTGAAGAAAGCTCAGATTACGACAACTCCTTCTACTCAGTGATACTTTTCAGGGCCAGATCCAATACTTTGAACCTAAAATGGAGAAACAGGTTCTCAAATGGCGAAATTAACTGTGACATATGTGGAGTTGAAGAAGACCTGATACACTTCATTTGTATCTGCCCAGAATATGAAGATCTTAGAATTAACTCCATTGAACTTCAAAGACCACATGCAGAAGACCTAAATGAGGTTGCTGGGAGATGGCTATTTGAATCTCGCAACATGGAGGAAGTTAAATACATTTTAGGGAAGATGTGGGGAAGAAGAGAAAAAAGGATGTCTTCAACAAATGACAATAACAATGGTGATGATTAAAATAGGAAATAATAATAGTAAAATTGCAAATAATAATAATAATAATAATAATAATAATAATGAAAATAATAATAATAATAATAATAATAATAATAATAATAATAATAATAATAATAATAATAATAATAATAATAATAATAATAATAATACTATTAAGTGTAAGAATAAAATAAGTGTAATAATAAAATAAATAATAATAAATTAATTAATAATATTATTCATAGGGATAAGAATTAGTGGTGGTAGTGATAGAGCCACTGGTAATATTGAGAAAGGTGCTATTATTTATAAGGCAAATAAATATTAAGTGCAAAAGTGCAGTGCAGTGAAATTATCATAATGAAATATATAGTCTTGGCTATTTTGATATCTAACAATTGTATTAATGATACATATATTTTGTTTTTTAATATTATTGTCTTTATATTTAAGGTCCTTTGATACCTCAAATAAATGATATGACTGTGAATTAGAATAACCATTTATTTTTATTATTTTTATAATTTTTATAATTTTTATAGAATTTAACAGGAATCTTAGGAAAGTGCATGTAATCCTTTTAATCTCATTAATTGTAAGTTTGTATAATCTTTATATAATTTAATAGAAATTTCAGAGATATATATTTTGACAGTTAAAATAGATATATTAAATGAACACTCCTAGTCACATAGGGCCAGTTTACAAATGTATTATTTTATAAAGTTTTATTTTATTTTATAATGATGTATCCGTATTTTATTTTATTTTATTTTTGTTTTATTTCATTTTCTTTTCTTTTATTTTCTCGTTTTAAATATTTACTAAGTCTTCACAAATATGTTTATATCTATTATATTTGGGTATAGCTGTATTTAGTATTTTTGAGTATTTTTTACATATTTTATTTTTTATTTAAATTTTATTTTATTTTTCTTTTCTTAAATTTCATTTTATCTTATTTTATTTTATTTTATTTTTTTTTGTTTTATTTTTGTGTTTCATATGTAAGTTATTGGTTTTATTTTATAATGACTTATCCATATTTTGTTTTATTTTATTTTACTTTAGCTTATTTCATTTTCTTTTATTTTCATTTATTTATTTTCTTGTTTTATATATTTAATATGTATTCATAAATATGTTTGAACTTTATTATATGTATGTATATATTTATTTTACTTTATTTTACCTTATTTTATTTTGTCTTATTTTTGTTTCATATGTATATTATTTTTATACTATATATTCATTTACTTTTATTATAATCATTTACTTTTATTTTAATCTCTTATATTAATTTTATGATTTAAATACAAAGATTTTTTTACATCAAAAATATTTGTTAAGTGGTGCCGATGTTAAGGCTTTACCACGCCCTTATAATAAATAAATAAATAAATATTGTCGTACATTAACAATGAACTTAAGAGTTTGTTTTCTTCAGCCTTCACAAGGAAGCTGCGAAGCTAGGTATTGGCATATATATATATATATATATATATATATATATATATATATTATCACCCACACTCTCTCTCTAGATCTATATATATGAATAAATGTGTAAATACACACATAATAAAAAAATATATATATATATATATAATATATATATATATATATATATATATATATATATATATATATATATATATATATATATATATATATATATATATATATATATATATATATATATATATATATATATATATATATATCATCATCACCCACCTTCTCTCCCTAAGACTGGTGATAAGGTGCGTGACATTCTCCGGAAACAGAAAAGTAGAAGAATTAATAGGACAATTCGAAAAGAAAGCCCAGCCTTTACCTTTAGTGAGAACTCGTCAATATGGCATCTCGTCAATGTGGGGTTCATCCATTGGCCCAGGTGGGACACAACCATACCCCCCTCACACCTTTCTTCTCGCCTCTGCCAAATTCACATTTCTTTCCTCCATTCATTTCTTCACCGATTCAATCCACTTTTTCTTCGGTCTCCCAGCCGGTCGATTCCCACTTCCCAGCACACTCACCGCTATACATCCGCTTAACCAACCGACTATCATCCATCCTTTCCACATGAACAAAAAATTTCAACGTACTTTCATTTATTCTCTCATTTACCCCTTTCTTCACCCCACACAACTCTCTAAAAAGTTCATTCCTCATTTTATTAATTCTTCTCACACCTAACACTCCCCTAAGATTGTCCATCTGAACACATTGTACTTTAAATCTATACCTCTTATTCCAGACAATAGTCTCCCTATTATACATTAACACAGGTAACAACATATCCTCATGTAAGACCCTAGCGCACTCAAGACTTAGTCCCTTTTCATCCACCAACGATTTAATTTCACCAGCCACCTTCCTGCCATTTACACCTTTCCTACTACACTCTGCATCATCCGTTCCCTTTTCATCCAACATATTATTTAAACTCAGACACTTGTTTCAGCTGCTCACCATCTAACAAAACTTCGCATTGAGGACTGTCCTCATTCACAACTATAACCTTACTCTTATCTACGTTTACTTTCAAACCCCTCCTTTTACACACTCTGCTAAATCTCTCTGCCAATCCTCTCAAACTCTCTTCAGATTCGCCACACAAAACCAAATTATCCGCATATATTAAGTAGGGCATCCCCACTCTCTTCCATTCTCCATCATTCTAACACCATCCCCTGTCACCCCCAGCTCTAATTTTTTTATAACCTCATCCATATACAAATTGATTAACCAAGGAGACATAACATATCCCTGCTTCACTCCGCTATTAATATTAGACCAATCACTTTCGACTCAATTTATTCTTACACACGCTTCACTATCGTCATTCAGAAGCTTACCACCAACACCAGATACCACTAATACCTGCTATAGAGCCTCCGTATTAATCCTATCATACGCCTGTTTGCAAATCCATAAAACCTAAATACAATTTATTCTCCTTCTCCCTCATTTTCTCAATCATTTGTTATTATTATTATTATTATTATTATTATTATTATTATTATTATTATTATTATTATTATTATTATTATTATTATTATTATTATTATTATTATTATTATTATTATTATTATTATTATTATTATTATTATTATTATTATTATTATAATAAACGTGGTGAAAACATTACTCGGTCTAATTTGATATCCACATCTCGACCTAATTTTATTTCCTTTAGCTTGGTTGGGAAGTGACATGGTCTTCATTTCCTCAAACGAGCGGACCTGGAAAATAAAAAGTGAAAGATTAATAGGAAATATAATTCAACCTTTCAATCCAAAAATAACTTCGCACACGCACACACACACTATATATACAATATATATACACACTTATAATATATATATATATATATATATATATATATATATATATATATATATATATATATATATATATATATATATATATATATATATATATATATTTTTTATCTTCTGCTGCTACCTCTTTAGTATATATATATATTATGAAAATTTATTTAGAAAGCTATTAAATTTTGGTCATTTTATATTTTAGACCACAGTATAAAAATATCAGTATTATGAGTCATTAATAAAGGCTTAAAAATTTCATCATATCAATCCGCGGGCTGGTCACGTGCCTTCAAAGTCAGTAAAAGAATTTCTTCAGTAAATATTTTTAGTATTGTTTCTAGCAGTATTCAGTAAACAAGTAATCTTTCAGTATTTAACTGGTGAACACGTATACTGTAGTCAATATTTTTAGTATTCGGGTTCATTAAAGTTGAGATTGATTATTCTCAGTAACTTAATTTTAACATAAGTACAAATAAAATTGTATATAAAGAAGGCTTCTTAAAGGTTTTAGATAACGTATAACACTAATATCTATTACCTTTACGATCATGGCTTCAGTAAAACTGTTTTGAGTTTAAGTTACTCTGTGAAAATTAGTTACTTTAAAAGGATTAAAATGTCCTTGTTTATGAAAAGGAAACCTTTTCAAACCCTTTTGGAGTTTCCTGCCTTTCATTGTAATGATAATTGCATTCCTTATTTATTGCAATTTACTAAATGTTTATAAAGCGTTTATAGGAGGTATCTCCGAGACGCAAAGTCTCCAAACTTCTGTTTCTACATCAGGAAGAAGAACATTTAAGGTAAATAAACATTTATATTTAAGTATATTTAGTGAAAAAGGAAACTAACAATAGACTGGTGGCGACAAGAGCCACTACTCAAAAATGACAAAAGATTTTCTTTGCACGAGCATCTTTTGATATTTTTGAAAAGGTTTCGATCTATGGGATCGCCATTTTGAAAGGTTTAAATAATTCTAAACCGTCGTATTTTGAAAATGTACTAATGTACTTAACATTTTTCATTTATTCATAAAGTGAATCATCAGTGCATCAGTGAAAGTGAAAAGTTATTTACCTTTTAAAAATGATTTTGAAAAACATCTTCTCATAGTTGCAACCATATTTTCAAGTTAAAAACGCAGTCTTACTCAATACACAAAAAAGATTACATCGGGGCAAATGAAGAGATTCAATTGGGTTGGGATTGGTTCTTCCTAAATATATTAATATAAGTCGATATATTTTTATTATTGGGTATTTTTAAAATCGATCGAATAAATCTGACTAAAAATATCGTTCTTTCAGTGTTTGATAGTAATCTATATTTGGAGAATATTTTAACAGATTTCTGAGAGGAATTTGATAGATTCTTTAAGACTATTTTTAGGTTTAATTATTTTAATAGTAATATAATTAATTGTATTGTGTTTAATAATAACAATAACTGACTAATGGTTGCGTTCCGCTAGCAAGTGGTTTAAAAATTGAAATTGCAAGAAATAGTGTGTTGAAACTTAGAGGCTACCCCTAGGCTGAACATCAGTTTTTGACAAAAGTTTTTTGAAGGCCTAGGGAGGTGTAGGCCTATAAATGTTTTTAATTCTTATTGGTGACACAATATCATGTATTTAGTAAATGTTTTTGAGATAGTATTTTTAGACAAAATGGATTTTTATCACAGTTGAAACCTTGAGGTCCAATTTACATTCTCCTTCTACTGCTCCAGTGGATAAATTAAATGAATTATTTAATGACAATTCGGTAATTAAATTCTGCACATCGAAAATGAAATAAATAATTTGATGTTAAAAGCTCATTAGAGTTGAATCAACATGATTGATGTTTGATGAATCTGTCTGAAGAAGCTTGAGAAAGCCTATAATATAGTTCTGAAATAGAAAGTGAGTGATTATTATTTGGGAGGTAGAAATTAGAATTAAGTGGTTTTATTGTGTAAAGTAAGGAGACTGCTTCACGAGGCAGGGAGACACCACAATTTTCAAGTTGTGGAAGCCTTAAGTAACATAGATCCACACTGCCACTAATGGCAAAATTTTCATGAGTTGACACTTTTGTATTTGATGGGGATGTGAATAAAATTAGTTTTCCAAGATTTTTTAGATCAGAGTTTATGAATATAGTTTAGCAATAAGCGTAAACTTAATGATTCTGTTAAATTAATGTATTTGTTAAGTTACTTGAGGGAATATACATAAGTATTGTTTCTCACATTTATCTATCATACCAGAACATTATAAAGTAGCTTTAGAATTGTTAAAGGTTGAATATTTGGATGTCGTAACTACTATAACAAATGACTTGTTTTGCCTCATTGGAAGTATTATTATGTAGAATCAAATATAGTAGATTTACTTTATATCTTTAAAGGCATTAAATAAAAAATCAGGATATTATTTTGGGTATCTTTCAAAGAATTACACATAAAATTGGGTTTTCCATCTCAAGAGTCCAGGCTGTTTAAAGCGTTGTCACATATAGTGGTAAAAAAGAAGCTACCTAAAGAAAGCAAAGTATTTTTGAGAGGATAACGAGCAGAAAAGTGGGCTGGTAATGCCTGATGATGGCCAGAATTAGCAATTAATTATGGGATATGGTTAAGGCATAATAAGTACTAGTTTTTTTCCTCCAGAAAGAACAGTGTAGCAAACTCAAAGAGTAAAGGCATACCTGTCTTTCCTCAAAAGAAAAGAAACATCCACAAAATAATGCTACCAGTAAAAACAGCAATTTCTTTGGCAAATTTTTCAAAGCCTCAAGTAAAGTAAAGGGTTGAAAAAAGTGTAAGTATCAGTGTTCTGGGCCACATTCATTGGGACTAGCCGCCCTGTGGCAAGCAATTTTGAAAGCAGGGTATGAAGGGTTAAGGGAGTTGAGGTTATAAGCTGGTATTCCTTTAACCGATGTCACTAGCTTTAATATTTTGACATCATAATAAGAAAAATGGGGTTCAATTAATAGTAATGGGTAAAATCACACCGGCAGTATTATAATGTAATAATGATGAGGTGATAAATACCATGCCGATATTGTAACTTTCATCAAGTTTGGAGAATGAGCTTATATTCCCTCCACCGCTTCATTAAATATGGTTTTCCCAGTAGTGGCCAACTAGATGTTTGATACAGCTATAGTGAGTGCCTGCCATCGAAGCAGCGAGTTAATATCAGTATAAATAGTCTTCATAATAGAGTATGAAGTTCCAAACTCATTGGTTTCCAAAGGGTTAAAAAGTTTCATCAAACATTAATTGGCGTTAGAGTATTTAAAAGAATAGTTTTCATTCCTTTTCTTATAGATGATGAATTAAATATAAATTATAAAGTAGATGGCATTTCTGATGTTATTAAAAATATGAAACTTAATGGTTTAAATTTTGCAGATAGTAATTTTAATAATTCTCATGTAAATAGTCATATTAAAGTAGATGTCTTACTTGGAATAGAAATAATAGACTTGTTTCCATCTTTTCAAACTGTCCCTTTTGCAAGTGGTCATTGTTTACATATTGGTAATAATAAATTAATTCCAATAGGTAATATTTATAATTTTTTAAGTAATGAACAAATTGTGCGTTTAGTTGAAACCAGAAAAAGTAAAAAGGTTAATAATTTTGTAACAGTCAAAAGTTGAAACAAATAATGCCATAATTCCTATAAATGATTCTGTATGTAACAACAGGAGGCTAAATACACAAGTGTATTTTGTTTTGGAACCATCCAAAAGTTATTTTAATCCCATTGAGCAGTTTTTAGATTCTGATATTGACAATGGCTTGGAAAATCTGTTTAGCCTGGAATCACTAGGCATCAAACAGGACGAGGACATTCTGAACACTGTAGATAAATGTCAAGTTTCAATTTGACAAATAGAATATGATTTTCAAGAGGGTATAACTGTTATCATGTAAGCCTTCCTTGGTATCAAAGATAAAATAGAATTAGTTCCTGATAATTTTAAAATATCTTTAAATATAGCTAATAGAGTGTTTGATAAATTAACTCAGAATAATTTAATAAATAAATACAATAAAGTCTTTGAAGATCAATTGAATGATAGAATAATTGAAAAAGTAAATATAAATTTTAATGATCCTTCAGATATTTGTAAATATAAATTCATTCCTCATCGTCCTATAATAAGGCAATCAGAACAAGTAACCACTAAAATAAGACCAGTTTTTAATTGTTCCCTTAAAAGTAATAAAACTCTTCCATCTTTGAATGAGGCAGCTTACAGTGGTTACGACCTCATGAATTCACTTTTAAAGCTACTACTAGTGTTCAGGACAAATCATACTGTAGTCATAAGCGATGTAAAACAAGCGTTTTTGATGATAAGGTTAAAAGATGAAGTGGACATGAATAGGTTCACTTTTTTATGGTTTAATAACGGGCAATTAGAAGCTTATAGGTACCTCACTTTAATATTTGGGTTTACATCTTCCCCATTTATACTACATTATATAATGAAATATCATGCTAAAGTATCCACATGATAGATGTACTGAAATATTATCCTCAGGCTTCTATGTGGATAATTTAATATTTACAAGCATCCAAGAAGAAAGTGAGATAGTTGGTATGTATCATCAATGCAAGAAACGAATGGCAGAGGGGGTTTTATCTTGAGATCTTGGAATAGCAATTCGGATGCTTTGCGTGTTAAGTTCAAGGAAGAAAACTCCTTTGTAGAGCATTCAAGTTGTTGTGAAAAGATCTTGGGATATAGTTTCAATGTGGTGACTGACTGTATGCATATCAATAAAGTAGAATATCTGGAGAGTATTTCAACTAAGCGTCAATTGTTGTCTGAGATTTCCAAGCTTTTGATCCTCTTAACTTTTGCTTTCTTCTATTTTGGTTAGGGGGTAAATTGTTGATGGGAGCAAGTGCCGGCGGCATAGAGGCTGGCTTAGGATTACAAGTGCCTGGGGAATGCACTTAAGAGTGGTATAAACACTATTACTTTAGCAGAACATGGATACAGTTTGCAATACATAGGAGGGACTCTTTCTGAAAGGAATAAGTATGGCACATCTTTTGTGACAGTTCTGATAGTGTTTATGGTTTTTGTATGTTATGGGTGTAATGATAAAGATCCTTTATGTTGCTAAAACCGGGTGATACACCCAGCCATTTTGCGTATGATATATCACTACACTGGATCTGATGGGGTTATTTTGGCCTTAAAATGCTTACCCAATATTCTGGAAGCATACAGTAATATATATTTTGAATTCATTAATATTGCTGTGGATTCACAAGTAGTTTTGAGCTGGTTATTAACCAGACAAACCAAAGTAAAATCAAAGTTTTTAAAAAATAGAATAAATGAAATGGATGGGTTAATCACTTCCATCAGTAACAAGTACAAAGTAACTGTGTATTATAAGTATGTAAATACAACAGAAAATCCTGGTGATTTTTTAACTAGGGGTTTAACTTTTAAAAAGTATAAGGAAATATTTGCCCTTTGGTATCATGGTCCTGTTTGGCTCACCAATAATTTGGACAGTTGGCCAAGGTATCCATTGTTGAGTGTACCACAAGAGTCTTTACCTCTATTAATGGTAAATGTAAATATAGTAGAAAGTACATGTATTAGTATTTTAGATGTAAGTAAATATTCAAGTTATAGAAAAGTCCTAAGAATCACTGCCTGGATTTTTAAATGGCTTAGTAAAATTAAAGTAAATGTTGATTACCAACAAAAATCAGTAAGGTATTGGCTAAAATAAATCAAATTCAATCCTTTGCTAATGAAATTAAATTTTTGAAAGATTATAAACAAAAAGTAAAAGTAGCTTCCTTGAAAGACTCAGAAATTCCTCCCTTGGTTTTAAACTTAAATCTTTTCCTTGACGAAAAAGGCTATTTAAGAAGCAAGGGCAGGATTAATAAGGCTCTTCTTATTAGCTATGAACAAGCTAATCCTATATTAATGGGTAGAAATCATGGCTTTACATTGCTATTTATTAAATATGCTCATGAGCAAGTAAAGCACCTTGGCATTGGTACTACTCTTAATTACATCAGAAATCAAGGTGTGTGGATACCTAAGGGTAGAGCTGCTGTAAGATCTGTATTATTGGAATGCATTACATGCAAGAAGTACAATGCTCTTTCTTATAGGTACCCACGTTTCACTGACATACCTAGAACACACATGAATCTCATAAAACCTTACCAACACACAGGTATTGATTTCACCTCTCATGTATATGTCAAAAACACCTCAAAGTTAGAGAAAATGTACATCTTAATTTTCACTTGCTTAAACATCAGAGCTGTGCACTTAGAACTAGTACCCTCTATGAACACCTCTGACTTTCTGTTAGCCTTCAAAAGGTTCTGTAACAAATTTAGTATACCATCCTACATATATAGTGACAATGCATTATATTTCAATAAAGGGTGCAAAATAATAGAATAGTCATTTAATACTAATGCTTTCAAGGAGGAGTTTGATAAAAATCAGATCAAACATGTAAAAATTAACCTCTTCTCTCCATGGCAAGGCAGCCATTGGGAGAGGTTAATAAAAGTAATGAAACAGTGTCTGTACAAAGCTGTGGGAAAAGTAAAGTGACTTATTTTGAGCTTCTTACCACTCTGTCTGACATAGAAAATGCCATCAATTCCAGACCCCTAACCTATAGATCTGGTACCTCTGAGTTGGAGGCAATAACGCCCAATTGTTTTTTAAAAGTAATGTTTAACAGTAATTTAATATTTAAAAGTAATTTTGATACAGTAGAATATCAGATGGGCAGTGCACCCACAAGGAGGTGCTGGATTCTACCCTCATAAAGCAAAATGAACTCTTTGAAGAGTTCAGGCGTTTGTGGCATGAGGAGTATCTCCAAAGTCTCTGGGAGCGGTCTAGACACTTGTTTCAGGGTATTTGGGAAGATAAGTAAAGGTAGATGTGGTTCTTATAAAAGACAGCAATAAACCACGTCCATTTTGGAAATTGGGCAGTG
>JABUQX010142248.1:2500-7500 GCA_015478945.1 Trachelipus rathkii
GATTTTGAATTTCATGGTAATCCTCTTCACTGAAAAGAACACTACTAAGAACTGCACATAATGTAGATATCGCAATATGTACCTGTAATTGAAAATATTTCATAATTAAATATGAACAAATAATTTTTATTACCAAAGTATTATCTGACAAATCAGGCAATGATAAGTAGCATACCCTCATCGATTTTCATGAAACTTGGTATATTAAAACTTCCTAGCAGAAAACTACTTTCCTTGAAAGTTTGAGGTACCAACACCATTTGGGGACTGTGCAGTAAGACCCTCAATTTTAAGTGTTTTTTAAAACCTCGCCTTTTCAAAGATCAATAACATCACTTCTACTTAAAACAATAAATATTTAAAGTGTATTTCTTAAGAAAATAACAGTTCTAGCAAGATGCATTGAATCAAAAAACTTTTAAATTAAAATAAAAAATAATTCAAATCATTGAAATAATACTTTCTCTTCCCACCTGCTTTTGTCAAATGATATTTTAAAAATCAATTTCTCCCATTAAAGATTTTACATTGTCTTACGATACAAGTATGAAATAAATGTTTGCTTATTTTTTTTTCTTTTGAAACAGCTAAATTTTAGGCTTCACAATATTACTGAAATAAATATAATATTGCACATACACACACACACACACATATATATATATATATATATATATATATATATATATATATATATATATATATATATATATATATATATATATATATATATATATATATATATATATATATATATATATATATATATATATATATATATATATATATATATATATATATATATATATATATATATATTTTATATATGAGGACACGCGGGTTCAGTATCAATAAATAACTTCTGTTTGTCTAGGGGTTTGAACTATATTAATCCTTTAAAACTTTGCTGAATAACTAGGCTCAAGTTCCAATGAGAATAGTTTCTAATAATCAGGTCGCTGTGCAGGATAGCAAACAATCAAGATAAAGCAGGAGTTTTACTCAAAAGTAATATTAGGAGATAACACAATCACAAGTTTCAAGAATGATAGTACGAAACGCAAAAAGCCCTTATCATAAAATCTCTGCCTTTTTATAGTCTTTGGCAGTATCTTAAATATAGCAATTAACTAAAATAATAATATCAATTCTTAACTTGATAAGTCTAAAATTAATTATCTTCCTATCGTATTACAAGCTAATATTTTTATACATTTCAATTTGCCAAAATAAATCTTCTTTTATAAAATAATAAAATTGAGTGAATTATGAAATATTATAACCTTAAATAAATAATAGCGAAATCAATAATAATAGTCTTTCCAAAATTAAATAAATAAACTAGTGAATCTCACAATTGAGAAACCATGGCCTTCAGGCAAGATAACTTGACACACGCCCCTCCTAAGAAGACAAAGTGACGTGACATCTTTCGTCTTGAAAAGAACGTCATGGATATCTTCGCCTGAAAAGTGTACAAGTCCTTTCCTACGATATTTGTACTGTGCCATTGCTTTCATCCACGCTGAAGAGTTTCTTATTTCCTCGATCTTCGGGATCGTTCCTCTGTTTGGTCCGTTTTGTTCTTCATCTTGACCTTTCGACATTGCAATGGAAGCAATCAAGATGGCAAACTCTTTTGTATCAACGAAGGTTTGGAGTTTTCCAATTTCAATGTTCTTCTTCTCCAAACAGCCTTTGATCATTCCTCTATTCCAGTTCTCTTGGCCATCCAGAAAGAAGCGGCTGGACTTTGGCTGGCTAAACGTCCTAGATTTTGTTGATGCATAATCCTTTGCATCTTCTGCTCCTGATGGAGAATGAGGAGTGGGAGCGGTCACTGCAACTTCCTCTTGGTTTACTACAGAGAGTTCAAAATCTTTCTTCACTGCACGAGATTCTTGAGCGAGAGGAGAAGAAAGAGCATCATTGATTAATGTTTCTGCAGTCTCTACTACACCATTCTCCTCATGGTTTTGAAGTTCCTTCTCCTTCTCTTTATTTTCTTCAGGTACTACTTCATTTGCATCATCCTTTTCATCTTGGATATTTTCCAAAGGAGTGGTCAGCTGATCTTCAGATGACGCCTCAGTTTGAGACGCTTTCTCTTCTTTCGACTTCCTTTCATATTCTTCTTCCACTGGTGTTAACTGGAACACTCTTCCCACTAATTTACTATTAACACCCTCAGGCATCACTGCTGTCACCTCAGACTTTATTGTCTCATTAATACTGGCTCCAAAACAGCTTGAATGTGAGGAGTTTTCTTGATTTTGGAATGGGAGATTCCCATTCAAATTTTCCACTGTCTTACTATCTTTTGTAGCAGTTTCAGTTTCATGATTTTTTTCGGCGACGGATGTGTCATTGCCGACATCAATTTTATCATTTTAATAGCATTTTCAGCTTCATAAACAACTTCGACAATGGTTGTGTCCACGTCGGTATTAATTTTATCATTATTTTTTTCAATAGCATTTTCAGCTTCATAAATAACTTCGACAATGGATGTGTCCACGTCGGTATCATTTTTATTTTCAATAGCATTTGCTGCTTCACAAGTAACTTCAACAATGGATGTGTCCACGTTGGTATCATTTTTATTTTCAATAGCATTTTCTGCTTCACAAGTAACTTTAACAGTGGATGTGTCCTTGTCGGTATTAATTTTATCATCATTTTCGTAACCTATTGTCTCCGGACCTAGCGCGCCTGGGATATTTCCCAATGTTAAATCATATAACGCATCGTTCAGACATAAAGCTTCGACGTACCCCTTGCTTCAGGGGCCGTCCTAAGGGTGTTATCAATCAGAAGCATTTTTCTGATCTTGCCTGTGAATTGATGGATTTTCACGAACTTCTTTCTTACAATTACGCCACTACACCCTGTATCACGAAGTACTGATACATCAACGCCATTTATAGAACCATTCGTTACGGGCATGAGGGAATGTCTGACATTTGAATCATCCTGACATGACATGGATATAACGGGATCATCCTGACATGACATGGACATAACGGGGATCGATTTTCCATTGACGTGCAACATGCCGTCCTTTACCATTTTGCTCACGTCAACACACTCATCATCTTCCACAATTTGACATGCCGCTGCAAAGTCCCCTTTGTTAATAGGATTATCAATTGAAACGGCAGCATTGTGTATTTCTTTTCTTGGGGCGTGCCATCTTTTCTCCGCTATCTTGTTATCGCGGTTAAACTTATTATCATAATAATGTCGGTTACGTGGAAATCTGTTGTTTCCATTTTGGGCAGAATAACAAGAGCTGGAATCGTGGCCGCCTTTGTGGCATATTCCACAAACTTTGGTGTGTTGAGGTTGAGTAATATGACTTTGTATTTCCTCGTTATCGTCAGATGTCACATAAGGGTTCAAGTCTTCCCTTTTGGAACAAAGGTTCTTACCCCTTGCTTGTAGAAATCTATCAGCGCGAGAAGCGATGTCGTTTAAACTAGAGAGTCCTACCTCTCTTAGATGAACAGCTAAGTCTTTTGGGCAACAGGTGAGAAATTGATCAACTACTATAAGATCGGTTAAACCTTGAAAGTCTTGGTTGAAACTTGAGAGTTCACACCACCTTGACAGATACGATTTAATTCGATTCAGTAATTGTAATGGACCCTCATCTGCTTTGGGCTTGACTTCTTTGAACTTAGCCCTATAACCATCTTCGGTCATGTTAAATTGAATAAGGAGGGCTTCCTTTAAGCTGGAAAAATCATTAGCTAAGTTGGGAGGCAACTTGCTATAAACCGACAAAGCACGTCCAGTTAAACACGCACTTAAATAAAGAGGCCATAAACTGCGATCCCAATTTGAAGATGTCGCATAGCTCTCAAAACGTTGGATGTATGCGTCCATTTCGTCCCTTGATTCGACGAACGGGGCCATATTTGGTACCTTAACATTGGTCGATGGGGATACATTGCCTAAATGGACGGACGATTGAGACTGATTGGACAGTCTTATTTTTTCCAATTCAAAGTTCCGTGTGCGTTCGGCTTCTTCAGCTTTCCTATCGTCTTCTTCTTTCTTGAGTTGGGCATTCCTTTCAGCTTCCTCTTTCTTAAGTTGAGCATTCCTTTCAGCTTCCTCTTTCTTAAGTTGAGCATTTCTTTCAGCTTCTTCTCTCTTGAGTTGAGCTTCCTCTTTCTTAAGTTGAGCATTTCTTTCAGCTTCTTCTCTCTTGAGTTGAGCTTCCTCTTTCTTGAGTTGAGCATTCCTTTCAGCTCTTTCCAATTCAGCAGTCCTCTCTTCTTTGTAGGCCTTCTCTCTTTCTTTAATGAACTCGAGAGACTCTTTGCCTTTTAGGCCTAATTCTTTAGCCATCTGGCACCAGGATTGGTAGTCCATTGTTAATGTTGACAAAGTGGAGAAACCGTGAAGAATAAGAGAGATGTGAGTATCTGAATCCAGCAAGTATGATGAAGAAATAATGTTGTTATATTCCTTCTCGGACAAGGCCACCCAAAAACGTGTCGCGATATTTTATAGATGAGGACACGCGGGTTCAGTATCAATAAATAACTTCTGTTTGTCTAGGGGTTTGAACTATATTAATCCTTTAAAACTTTGCTGAATAACTAGGCTCAAGTTCCAATGAGAATAGTTTCTAATAATCAGGTCGCTGTGCAGGATAGCAAACAATCAAGATAAAGCAGGAGTTTTACTCAAAAGTAATATTAGGAGATAACACAATCACAAGTTTCAAGAATGATAGTACGAAACGCAAAAAAGCCCTTATCATAAAATCTCTGCCTTTTTATAGTCTTTGGCAGTATCTTAAATATAGCAATTAACTAAAATAATAATATCAATTCTTAACTTGATAAGTCTAAAATTAATTATCTTCCTATCGTATTACAAGCTAATATTTTTATACATTTCAATTTGCCAAAATAAATCTTCTTTTATAAAATAATAAAATTGAGTGAATTATGAAATATTATAACCTTAAATAAATAATAGTGAAA
>JABUQX010142248.1:10000-20000 GCA_015478945.1 Trachelipus rathkii
TTGATGTTCTCAGGATTTTCTTCTGGCTTCTTTATTCATATATTAGATGATTGAAGAATTGTCAATTGCTATTAATTCCACCTTACTAGTTTCTTCTTTGTGAAATTAATAAGCTCTTGAAATAGATGGTACTTAGTGTTTCTTCCTAATGGCTTAATGTTGATTGAAGATCAATTCTGTCCTTTGCCTTTATTTTCTCAATTTGCTTTGGCAAAGTTGGCAGTTTGTTGCTTCAATAGCTTGTTTGAGTTTCTGCAATAGCTTATATTTGCTTGCAGTATCTCCTAATTTATTATTTTTTCTTAATATTTGGCTTTCTTTAGCCTTTATTCTATTTGCAAGTCCTTATTTTGCCCCACCTTGTATTCTGCTTTTGTCATCAATTTTATCTGTGTTGCAATCAATTTTTGCTTTTCTACCTTTCTAATATTTTGGTAATTTTTTGTAACCATAGTTGATGCTCACATAGTACATTAGTAATGAATTTTCTGTAATCCTTATATTTTATTTTTTGTTTCCTTTTTTTCTTATATTTTAATGCAAAATATAACATATTCCCCCTTTTGCTAAGAATATTAAGTTTTCTTGTTATTCTTAGTTTCCTTAAGTTTATAATTCTGTTGTCTTCTTGTTATAATCCTGCACTTTCTCTCAGCAAGATTAATTTTGTTATTGGTCTTTTCAAAATTGTTGTATTTAAAGTATTCTTGTCTTTATTTATTTTCACATCTACTATTCTCACTCTGTTTGAGTCATCTTTGTAAACCTTTACTATTTTTCCTAAATTCCACATATTTCTTGGTTTGAAGTCATCTATTAAAAGAACTAAATCTCCTTCTTTGTGTGATTCTTTTTCTGCTAACCATTTACTTCTTTTTTGCAATAAAGGGACATATTCTTTGATCCATCTTCTCCAAAATAAATCAGCAAGATACTGAACTTGTTTCCATCTTTTATATAAGTAGCAATCTTTATCTTGAAATAATCCTGGAGGAAAAGTTATATTGCCTTTAAGGGTTAGTAGATGATTTGGTGTCAAAGCTTCTAAGTTTTCTAAATCATTTGAAAATTCTGTTATTGGTCTGTTGTTTATAATGAATTCTATCTCACAGAACAAAGTGTTCAAGTTATCATCTGTCAACCTTATTGGCTGTTCTAAGAGTGAAGCTTGTAATATATTTCTTACAGTTCTAATGTGTCTTTCAAAATGACCTCCTTTATGAGAACTATGAGGGGGTTGAAATATCCACTGTATTTCTTTTTGCTCAAAAAATTTATTTACTTGCTTACTATTCCAATTTTTAACTTGTCCTTAATTCTTTGTTAGCTTTCACAAAGTTCAATCCATTATCTGATCGGATTAATTTCACATTGCCTCTGCGGCTGATAAATCTTCTTAGAGCATTGATGAAAGCATCAGTATCTAATGAATATAACATCTCTAAATGTATTGCTCTGCTACTTAAACATGAGAATATTAATCCATATCTTTTTTCTCTTACCTTCCCTCTTCCCCTTACTACAAGAAAAGGGCCAAAGGCATCTATACCAATACTTGTAAATGGTGGTATATCACATTCTAATCTATCTTTGGGCAAATCTCCCATCAACTGCTGAGTTGGCCTTGTATGGAGCTTCCTACATATTATGCAATCTTTTAAAATCTTCTTAATACTTCTGCTTGCTCTAATGATATAGTACTTCTCTCTTAAAGCATTTAAAACTGTTTGTTTTCCTAAATGTCCATTAATTCTATGGTAATGTCTCATTATTAACATTGTAACATGACTATTTGGCAAGATAATTGGATGTTTAAAATCATATGATACATCATTCAGATTTTTATTCCTCCCACCTACTCTTAATATTCCATTACCATCTATAAATGGTAGGAATTTTGCCAAAATGTGCCTCTTTGGTAAGGCTTCTTTCTTTTTTATTTTGTATTGTATATCATGAAATTCTTTATTTTGTACATATTTGTAAATAGCCTTTTCTGCATTTTTTAATTCTGTGATTGTCATAGCACCTTTATTCCAGGCTTTTTTATGCAAATTTTCTTTAACTCTTAAAATCCATGCTACTTTTGTTTTTAATTTCATCCAATCTGAAACAGAATTTATGAGCTTGTCTGTTGAACTTTCTTGTAGTTGTATGACCATTACAGGTTTATTTTTTATAATTTCATCATTTTCATCATCTAATTTATTTTCTTTATTTTGCTCAGGTATTGAGCTTTGTCTTTGTACAAAAATTCTGGACCAGTGCTCCATAGTTTAGTGTTCAAAAACTCATTAACAGATATCCCTTTACTTGCTATATCTGATATATTTAGCTTGCCTGGTACATAATTCCATTGGCTTATATTTGTTTGTGATCTAATATAATTAACTTTATTATGTACAAATCTTTTGAATCTTTTTGATTCATTTTTAATATATTGTAATACAATTTCACTATCTATCCAAAAATACTCTTTGTTTATTTTCATATCTAATTCATTTTTTAAAATTTGATGTATGTTGACAGCTAATTTGGCTGCACTCAGTTCTATTCTTGGAATAGTTAACATCAAATTTTTATTTAATGGTATCAATCTTGTTTTAGATAACACCAATGAACAATATATTTCATCATTCTCTCCAATGAATCTTATATATGCTACTGCTGCATATGCAATTTGAGAACCATCTGAAAAATAATGTAGTTCTACACCTTTATACTTTAGACAATTTGGATTATATGGCCTAGGAACTTGAAAATCATTTAGCTTATTAACATCACTTAGCCATTTTATGTAACTTTTTTTTATATCTAATGGAATTTCATCATCCCAGTTAACTTTTCTATCGCATAAATTTTGAAATATCTTTTTAGCTACTAGTAGCACTGGACTAATAAATCCTAGTGGATCATATATGGAAAAAATGCAACTGAGTATACTTCTTTTTGTTAATTCTTTATTTTGTATATCTACCCTAGCTTTCATTAAATCTTTTTCTGGGTCCCAACTTAAGCCTAATACTTTTTGTGAAGGCAATTTATCTAAGGATAAGTTTATTTCTTTAAAATCTTTGCTTAAGTCTTGTTTATCAATATTTTCTAAAAATTTCTTTGAATTACTAGCTACTTGATGCAGATTAAAACCACTAATTTTTAAAATTTCTTTAACTTCTTTATAAACTGCTACAGCCTCATTTTCTGATTTCACAGACTTTAAACAATCATCAACATAGAAATTTCTAAGTATGGTATCTTTGGCTAAATTACTGAATTTTTCTGCTTCAATTACATTTGTAGTTTGCTTCAAAACATAATTTGCAATTGAAGGTGAGCTTACACTTCCAAATATGTGGACTTTAACTCTATATTCTTCTGGAGTTTTATTTAAATTACCATCTGGAAACCATAAAAAACGCTGATAATCTTTATCTTTGTCAAGTACCTGTATTTGATAAAACATCTTCTCTATATCTGCTATGAAAGCATATTTCTCTTTTCTGAACCTTAAAAGGATGCCTTGTAGGTTGGAAATATAGTCTGGGCCTGTGAGTAAACTATTATTTAAAGAAATACCATTGTATTGTAAGGCTGCATTAAATACTACTCTCAATTTTTTCTTTTGTGGATGAATTACACTATGGTGTGTTAAATAGAATCTGTCATTGTTTAATAATTCATGTTTCTCAATCTTTTCTGCAAAATTTAGTTTTAACATTTCATTTATGTTATCACTATACTGTATAAAATATTCTTTATCTTTGAAAAATTTATTTTTTAAGGAGTACAATCTTGCTAATGCTTGATTTTTGTTATTAGGAAAATGCTGATTTTCTTTTTTAAATGGTAAACCAACTTGAAATTTACCTGTAATTGTTCTTTGTAATGTATTTTCAACTTTATTTTTCCATTTTAAATCTTCTACACTTTCACAGACTTGCTCAGGATTCTTTTCAGAAAACTCTCTTGAGCAATATTTTTCAAGCAAATTATCATCTTCTTGTTGTATTTGGGTCTTATGACATCTTAAACTCATGAAAGCTGGTATACCATCTGGTGTCGAACCTTGTAAAGCCCATCCAAATGAATATTTAACTGCAAAGGGATAGTTATAATGACCTTCTACTACTTCTATAGGTTTTAACAATTTACTTTGATTCATCCCAATTAATAATCCAATTTTTGATTTTATAAAATTGAAGGGCACATGACTCAAGTATTCTAATCCATTTATATCATTGATAGATGGACTCTCTTCTATTTTAAAGGGCCAATTTTCTTTACAATATACATTATTTATGGTTTCAGATTTCCTCATCTCAATATCATAAATTTCTAGATTGTTTAATATGTATGTCTTTATTTTATGTTGCCCATACATAGTAGTAATATCTATATCTTTCTGAGGTTTCATATATGACATACCTAATTCTGTGGCTATATTTAAATCCATAAAGCATGCTGAAGAATATGTATCTAGACCCATGTATGTCTTAATCACTTTATCTTTACCTTTAAGCTTGATTTTAACTGGTACTGCAGGATAAAATAGCTTTTTATTACTTACTTTTGTCTGAAAGGTTTTTGCTTCATTACTTCCTGATTCTTTTGACTCTACCTTTTTATCTTTATCCTCTAAATTCACAGTGAGTGCTGCTGGTGAGATATTTGAACCATCCTGCTCTTTGGCACTATCTTTTTCTCTATGCAGAAATGTTAAATGTTGCTTATTACATTTTTCACATTTTTCTGGTCTTTTACAATTACTACTAAAGTGATTTGATCTGAGACACTTAAAGCATAATTTATTGTCTTTAATAAACTTTGTTATTTCATCTTGGCTTTGTTTTTCTAGAATTTTGCATTTAAGTATACTATGATTGTCCTTTTTACAAAAATTGCAAAACTGTGATTTATTATTATTATTATTACTACTACTATTACTACCATTATTCCTATTTTTATTGTCATTATTATTATTCCATTTATTATTATTATTATTAACATTTTTATTGTTATTTCTATGGTCATTATTATTTTCTTTTGTATAAAGTGACTTACCCTTTTCATTTTGTAATTTTGTTTGCTTTGGTTTTGTACCAATGCCAAGTTCTCCGAACAGTGGTGTGTTCATGATTCTTGCTTCTTTTTCAACAAATTTTGTAAATGTACTAAAGTTTACCTTTTTATTTTCTTCATACATACTATCTACTTTATTTCTCCACCTTTCACGCTGTTTGTAGGGAAGTTTTTTAACTATTCTATAAATAGCACCAGTAGAATTCAATTCATTCAATGGAGTAATATTTCCCATTGCATTATTGATAGAGTCTAAAAACAAAGAAAAATCTGCCATAGCTTCACTATCTTCATTCTTAATTTCATTCCAGTTTTCTAACTTTTCCAAATATGTATTTGCAATAACTTGTTCATTTCCATACTGTTTCTCGAGTTTTTCTACTGCCTTTTTATAACTTATATTTTCATCCAAATGCATACAACTTCTTACTATATTTTCTGCTTTACCTTCTGTATACTTAATTAAATAGGAAAGCTTGTTCATTTCATTTTCACATTTTCCTTCTATATTGGTTTTAAAAACTAGCATAAAATCTTTAAATTTAGTTGGATCCTTTCCATTAAATATTTCAGGCTCACATGTTGGAAGAGGATTATTAATAGGCCTACTCACTTCTAACTTTTGTTTTAAAATTTCTACTAATTTAGACTCCTGATTATTATTTTCACCTATACTATTTATTTTAGTTTGTGTTAAATTTACATTTTTATCCTCAGTTTTTACAGAGGTATCGCTAATACTGAAAATTGGATTTTCTAATTTTTCTTCGATTTTTATTAAACTTTGTTCCAAATTTTTTATATGACTTCTGTGTTGGTACAAATCCAAACTTTCTAGTTCCCTTTTTTTTGCCAAGTATTGTTCATGCTCTTGTAATTTTATTTTACTTTTTTCTATCTCAAGTAACAAAGATTGGGCTATTGCACTTTTTGAACTAGCTACACTTGCTTTACTCACTTTACTTGATACATTACTAGCACTGTCTTGTGGCCTAATCTTTGGTTCGTATTTATTCATGTATTTTGAAATATCATTTTTTAATTCATAATATGGCTTTAGTTTTAATGTAAGCCACTGCTGTATTTTATCTGCCTCTACAGATTCTGTAATTAATTCACTACAAGAATTTTTTAAGGATTCTACTTTTGCGTCTAATGTTAATTCATCGGCTTTTATTTCGTAACTTAAGTCTAAATTATTTATGAAAGAATGCCATAATTTGCCTTTAATACTGTTAATTTTAAAGGTAACAGCGGCTAATTTTCCTGAAGGAACCTTAAAACCTCCTTCAGTTGTTTCGGTATCATCTATATTTTCGATATTGCTCATTTTATTTTATTTTTTATTATTATTATATATATAAAAAATAAAAACTAAATATTTATCGAACTCATTCACTCAAATAATAAAAAAAAATAAGGAAGGATGTTACTTTTAACACAATTTATATATACAGATAAATTCTTATATTTCTTATATAAAAGTTTACCTGTATATATTTTTTATTTATTTATTATTTTTATTTTTGCTATGCTTAAAATACTTATTGTCAATCGGATGATAATCATTCCTCACATCTGAGCGACAGCTTTGTTTTCTTCATCCAAGCCTTCTAATTAGAAGAACTTTGTTAAACATCAGGTGATGAAAGTACTCCATTCGACATTTCTTCTTTATTTGAACATATTGGAAATATACGAATAGGTTCTAAAAATATAAAAATATAACAAACTATAAATATATAAAAGTACAAATACTAAATGCTAAAAAATAAACATAATAGTTATACAAAATTATCCATAAAAATGCATAGAAATTGTTATTCCTGTTAAAAAAAATGTATTCATAAATTCTTTGGAAATAGATAAAAAATATTGATTTTGGACTTTTTATTTATTTTTGTCCTTATTAGCTTTTGTTTTGAAAAACTCATAGATGTTACTTTTTTAAATATTATACCACATTCACACCAACTATATTAATACCTATAAATATAACTATTACCTTCTAATTACTGATGTATTGGATTTCAGAATGGCTGAGCTTAGGGTGGGTGGATTAGATATTACTCAAATTGTAGGACTGCTGCTTTATTAATAAAGTTGCTTGAAGATTAGTAGCTCTAATTATATAGCTGAAAAATTCCTATTTAATTTCTTCTAGATGAATTTTTAGCTTTTATAGAGTTTCTTTGATGTTCTCAGGATTTTCTTCTGGCTTCTTTATTCATATATTAGATGATTGAAGAATTGTCAATTGCTATTAATTCCACCTTACTAGTTTCTTCTTTGTGAAATTAATAAGCTCTTGAAATAGATGGTACTTAGTGTTTCTTCCTAATGGCTTAATGTTGATTGAAGATCAATTCTGTCCTTTGCCTTTATTTTCTCAATTTACTTTGGCAAGTTGGCAGTTTGTTGCTTCAATAGCTTGTTTGAGTTTCTGCAATAGCTTATATTTGCTTGCAGTATCTCCTAATTTATTATTTTTTCTTAATATTTGGCTTTCTTTAGCCTTTATTCTATTTGCAAGTCCTTATTTTGCCCCACCTTGTATTCTGCTTTTGTCATCAATTTTATCTGTGTTGCAATCAATTTTTGCTTTTCTACCTTTCTAATATTTTGGTAATTTTTTGTAACCATAGTTGATGCTCACATAGTACATTAGTAATGAATTTTCTGTAATCCTTATATTTATTTTTTGTTTCCTTTTTTCTTATATTTTAATGGAAAATATAACATATATATATATATATATATATATATATATATATATATATAGCTTTAAGTTTTAATAATATATATATATAAATATATGTATAACTATATATTTTTTTTTATATATATATAAAATATATATATATATATATATATATATATATATATATATATATATATATATATATATATATATATATATATACATATATATGTATATATATATATATTATATATACATATTATATATATATATATATATATATATATATATATATATATATATATATATATATAAATATATATATATATATATATATATATATATATATATATATATATATATAATATATATATCTATATATATAATAATAACATATAATATATGTATATAATAATAATAATAAAAAGAATATGTAGCACCATACAAAGCTAATATTATATTATAATAATAATAATAATAGCATATATATATGTAATATATATATATATAATATGTAATATATCTGAGTATCTAGAATATATAAATACATGTATATAAAATATTTTATGCATGGTTTTTTTATGGTTTAAACTAGTGATGGGACAATTAATCGGAATCGGCATCGGAATCGGAGGAATCGCTGTTTTTCAGGAATCGGAATCGGAATCGGCAAAATTATACCGATTCTTTGGTATACAATCTGAAAATAATTTTTATTCGATCTTTATGATATTTTAAAGACAATATTTCGAAGTCTGCCGTATTGATTTTTAATTTCAGTTCTTCCTTAATTCTATTTAATTAAAGAAAACTGGATTGAGCGGCGCATCTTTACGTAGAGCCTAAGATATCATGTTAGGATTTTCAGACAGGCAGACATTTGGCAATGTTTCGTTAGTCATGTTATGTAATATGTTTTGATAATTATATACCCGTGAACTCGTAAGTGAGCAGTGAAATATTTGCCTTGTAGGCTTGTAATAATTGGAGCTATTGAATATAAATGCTATCCTTCGAGTTTCACCTTTTCACGTATCTCACACAGCATCTAATATAAGTGATTGTCTTCAAAATGTTATGGAAGAATTCAATATTCCTGCTAATAAAATTCATGTTATAGTAAGGGATAACGCACCTAATATGGCTGCAGGAGTTACACAAGCAGGATTCCAGAAATTACCTTGCTTTTACACTCTTTGACACTAGTTCTCAATGATGCCATATTTGAACAAAGAGACGTAAAAAAAAATATATCCATATGCAAACAAATCGTAGGTCATTTTAATCACTCGCCCCAAGCTATTTCCAAGTATGAAGAATATCAAACTAGATTTAATTTACCACAACACAGATTTATTCAGGATATACAAACCAGATTTAATAGCCAGTATCATATGCTTTCAAAAATTTTTGAACAAAAGACGGCTTTCATTTCATATTGCAGTGATCATACAAAACCTGTATGCTTAGAAACAATGAAAAGTTCTTGAAAAAATTGCTAAAAATACTTAAAAATTTTGTTGATTGTACAAATTTATTGAGCCACAAGGAATCAATGGCATCGGCAATAATTCCAAATATGAAAATGATTTGCATTTTTTTTTAAAGAGTCAGAAAAAAGAACTATTTGAGGGACTTGGGTCTACAGTATCAGCATGGAAAATTCAGTAAAAAATAGATTCAGCATTTACTTTACTGATAAGAATCTTGTGCTTGCTACCTATCTTGATCCACGCTTTAAAATTACATTCCTTGAGGATGATTATAACAATATAAAAGTGGAAGATATTCTTAAGCAATGGATGAAGATATATGTTTTATAAAGGAAAGGAAAACAGTTTCCACTACTTTAAACCAATTTTCAGATTGAGCCACAAGGAATCAATGGCATCGGCAATAATCCCAAATATGAAAATGATTTGCATTTTTTTTAAAAGAGTCAGAAAAAAAGAACTATTTGAGGGACTTGGGTCTACAGTATCAGCATGGAAAAATTCAGTAAAAAATAGATTCACATTTACTTT
This sequence comes from Trachelipus rathkii, assembly GCA_015478945.1. NCBI lineage: Eukaryota > Metazoa > Arthropoda > Malacostraca > Isopoda > Trachelipodidae > Trachelipus > Trachelipus rathkii. Next base: position 19,805 of record JABUQX010142248.1, read on the forward strand.
ACTGATATGAATCTTGTGCTTGCTACCCATCTTGATCCACGCTTTAAAATTACATTCCTTGAGGATGATTATAACAATATAAAAAGTGGAAGATATTCTTAAGCAATGGATGTGCGAAGATATATGTTGTATAAAGGAAAGGAAAACAGTTTCCACTACTTTAAACCAATTTTCAGATTTTTCTCATTTATCAACA
>JABUQX010142248.1:25000-28067 GCA_015478945.1 Trachelipus rathkii
TTTATTTCTGTTGATCTCACCAAAACTTCTCTTTGCATATTCTTGATATTCTATACTTTTTTGCCAGTTTAAAAATTTTCTTTCTTTCTGCTCTCACATCATCCATTATCTTTTCTTTTCACTCTCTTAGCTTTATTTCTTGCACCTACGAACTTTCATTTCAGTTCACCACGCCTTCTGTTTTTTCCTCTTTCCACGTACCAATCTTATACCCAGAGACTCCTCTGCTGCTCTTCTTATCGTTTCATGTATCTCCACATCTATCCTACTCCTTTTAATTGTTCTAGGTTCTCTCCTATTTTTCAATATTTTCTCGTTTCCTGTTATACTCTTTTAGGTACTCCACTTTAATCGCATTTCCCTTCTCTTTATTCTGCAACTTTGTAGAATTTACCTACAAATCCGTCACCAACAATGTATGATCCAAATCCAATATACCGTTTCTGACTCCTCCGGAATCGTATAGCGCTTAGTCTTTCTGCATTCCCTACGCATTCTATATTATATACCAGCATATATATATATATATATATATATATATATATATATATATATATATATATATATATATATATATATATATATATATATATATATATATATATATATATATATATGCCCAGAAAAGTTGTTTATTTTGTTTACCTGATTTTGATCTATTAACATACTCTCCTACGCAATACCCTTTTTCAAAATTAAGAAAGTCTATCGCTTCTCGATGGCATATTTCTATCGGTGCTGACTTGTTGTGGAATATAACGCTGGTTCAATACTCCGTTTAACGAGTTGTTTTTGCCAATAAGAGGTTGTAGAAAGATTATTTAAATATCGATATCGGGTGAAAAGACTACGATATATCGAGTCTAATGATCATTTACACCCAAGCTTTTAGAAACCTTTTTCACTATCACTTTTCCCATTTTATATTGCAATGAACATTGTCTCAGTAATCTTTTCCTGTATATATTGCCCAATCCCTTTGAAAAGTTTGGTTTTGTTAGATAGTAATGTTCTTAGAGTCAGCTAAATAATAATAATAAAAAAAATTAATGACATTTAAATATATGCACCTATTATTGAATATACATTTCACAATTTATTTCAGTTTTTTTATAATAGCTTTTCACTCGCCATTCATATATATATATATATATATATATATATATATATATATATATATATATATATATATATATATATATATATATATAAATAAAAAAACACCTGCTCTTTATATATATATATTACATGAGACCAAGCCCACGTGTAGAGCCTTATTCAAGGAGGGGGTGTTGAACGTCTTAAATATTCATTTAACGCAAATTCCCAGATGAGCACAGACGCAGGCTTTAAATTGAGTTAGATTAAATTGTAGGAAACACAGAAGATGGAGAATTCCACAGAACAGAGGTGTGGCAGGAAAGAAGGAATCACCGCAGCGAACAATTCTGGAATTCCACAGAAGATAAATGGCTGGCAAGATGAAAACATCACAGTGAACAAGTCTGGACTTGTCAATATAAGGGTGGTGGCACAAGAGTGATCCGATCTCTCGACCACTTGCCACTGGAGTACCTATGAAAAAAAGACAAAGCACCAATGTCTCGTCGTAAAGATAAAGAGTCAACTGAATTGTAAAGTAAGGACCAGTTTATAAGCCTTTTGGCGTGACTCTACCCTATCCAAAAGCCAGCTGGTGAAACCTGAGCCCCAGATAGCAGGAAGCAGTACTCCAGCCTGGGGGCGGATTGGACACCTTTTACACTTAAGCTGGAGCAACGAGGAGATAAAAAGTCTCTCACGCAGTCTAAGCAGAACTCCAGTTTCTTTGGGCCAAGCTAGCAACCGTTGTGATGTACGGTTTTCCAGAATGTTTTTTGTTTATGTTGGGCCAAGAATGTTTATGTTGTCAACTTGGGAACAGGAGGGTCGAGAAAGTTGAGAAAGAGTTAGAAGGTGTCTTGAGGAGATTTGTAGAAGTTGGGTTTTTTAAAAATTAAATTCACAAAGGTTGGAACAGCCCTACCCAGAGGAGAATTCTATTAGATCATGCGAGAATAAGAATCGGAAAAGGTTAAGACGAGAGGCAATTCTAGAAGTAAAGAGGCCAATTGAGAAATTAGTTGAAGAATGAATTGCCCAGGTCATCTTGTAAAGTGTGAACAGTTAAAGATGTGCAAAGTGAATATATCATTAATAAGAAGAAAGCAGGAATAAAGTAGGGGAGAGATAAGACAGACCCTGAGGAACACCACTATTGACAGAAAAGAAGAAGTCACCATATCAACAACGATATTGAGCGATTTGAAGAAAGCTAGACATAGTAACAAAGAGAAAGAGGAAACAAAGGAGGGAGTTGGGAAGCAGTGATATGATATGCAATTAATCTTTGAGATATCCGGCGCACTTACCACGATCTCCCAGCTGTTTCTAGGGCGAAGCTTCATAATCATTAAATATAGGAAAGTGTATCATAACCGGAAAGTGAGCCTCGAGCGCCTGAAGCGTACTGGCGATCGGAATGAAAGGAATGAGATTTGAATGGTCACAAGAAGTGAGGATTGAGAAGAGGTTTCAAAAGATGCTAGATAGAATACAAGTTAAGCTATAGGGCGATAGTAGAAGGATCAGAACGGCTTCCTTTTTCGGAATAAGTTGCCTTTAACACTGAGGAAAGTGCTAGTATTTAGAAGCTACCAGAATATAGTTGAACGGTGCGGGAGGTCAATGCCGGTACACTCCCTCAAAGCGCTCGGGAGAATACCATCCGGGCCACCGCCTTCCTTACGTTCATGAATTTCAAGAAGCCCCATGCACCCAGAATCGTAATCACAAGTAAAGGCATGGGGACACCTGAGAGGAGAAGGAGGAGGAAGAGAGTTCAGAATCGATAAGAGTTGAGTTAGAGAGAGAGAGGAAATGGGAGGCGACAATTGGCCTTTTCAGTTTGATGTGCATAGACACATACTCTACCCTTCAAAAGGAAAAGGATGATTTACAGAAGTTGTTAGAATGTTTTTGGCAAGAGAGGCCAGAGAAATTTGTCAGTAGGGAGAACCAAGGAGGT
>JABUQX010142251.1:12500-17500 GCA_015478945.1 Trachelipus rathkii
TATTATTATTATTATTATTATTATTATTATTATTATTATTATTATTATTATTATTATTATTATTATTAATAATAATAAAATTAATACTATTATTAATATCATTATTATTATTATTATTACTAGTATTATTATTTTTATTATTATTATTATTATTATTATTATTAGTTATTATTATTATTATTATTATTATTATTATTATTATTATTATTATTATTATTATTATTATTATTATTATTATTATTATTATTATTTTAATTATTAAATTATTATTATTAAATTATTATTATTATTATTATTATTATTATTATTATTATTATTATTATTATTATTATTATTATTATTATTATTATTATTATTATTATTATTATTATTATTATTATTATTATTATTATTATAGCTATTATTATTATTATTATTATTATTATTATTATTATTATTATTATTATTATTATTGTGTGTGTGTGTCTGTATTAGTATTATTATTATTATTATTATTATTATTATTATTATTATTATTATTATTATTATTATTATTATTATTATTATTGCTATTCTTAACACAAACTCATTATCAATTATACTTAACAGTTACTACCAACACGTATCAAAAAAAACAAATTGATTATTTTCGAAAATTCACATTCATTTAAAAAAATAATGATAATAATAATAATAAAAAAAATAATCTTTGAGAATCGAAGATCCAATCTTGAACGCTGCAAGACTCGGTCACTAAATGTGAGAGGAGAGGAGAGGTTGAGGAGCACTTTCACTAACACAAACAACAAGCCTCGATGCAAATGTAATACTGAAAGTCTTAAGCATCGACTGCCTGTGGAATTGGTTTGGCAATAATAATAATAATGTAACAATATGTAATATGTAATAATAACTGTAACCAACAACCAATGTAATAACCAACCAACCCAATGGCCAACAACAATGCAACGCAACAGCAACAATAACCAGTAAAGCTATCGCTGGCAAACAATATTGGCGATAAACTACAACCAATAGCCAGTAACGCAATAATTGAACATCCACCGGCAACGCTGCTCGCGGTGCCGGCGGCCGCCGCAGCTGGCTGGCGCAGCAGCAGTTGCTGGATCGACAAGACCAGCCGCCGACGCGCGCTACACCCGCAACCGCATCGTGGCCAGTAGCTGGCTGTATGGCTGTAATGCTGCCAGCAGCCAGCTGGCAGGCGCAGCCGCGAGCGGCTGGCCAATTGGCTGCGCCAGCTGGCCAGCAGTCAGTCACGGCTGCGGCACCGAGCGGCCGGCGCAGCGCCGGCAACCCAGCCCGGCGCCAGCCAACAGCGCAGCAGCCAGCCCAGTAATGGCGGCAATGGCCAACGGCGCCAATGGCAATAATCGCCAGCAGCCAGCCAATAATGGCTGTAACAATGACCAACCAGCCAGCAGCTGGCAGCAGCTGTGGCTGCTGGCCCAGCCAGCTGTGGCAGCCCAGGCCCAGCCAGCAGCTGGCTGGCGCAGTGGCCCAGCCTTGGCATGTAGTAATGAACCTTGGCCAGTAATCGCCATGTAATGTAACCAATAGCCAACAATGGCGCCAACAACAACTGAGCAACCAGTAACAACAATAACAGCAATAACAACAACAATAGTAATAACAATAAGAAAAATAATAGTAATATGGAATAATAATAATAATAATAATAATAATAATAATAATAATAATAATAATAATAATAATAATAATAATAATAATAATAATAATAATAATAATAATAATAAAATAATAATAATAATAATAATAATAATAATAATAATAATAATAATAATAATAATAATATTATTATTTTTTTACAGTTGTCACCACCACTCACGGGCAGAGCCCTATTCAAGGAGGGGGTGTTACACACCTCAGAAGTTAACAACTAAATTAAATTACGCAGATGAGCACAGACGCAGGCTTTGAAGTGAGGTAGATTAAATTCCAGGTATGTTAAATATAGTGAGGTATATTAAATATATGAATTATGGATATTGGTCCTTGCATCAATGGTAGCAGCATAATATATATATATATATATAACATATTATATTAATATATTAATATATATATATATGTATGTATATATAAAAAGAACAATATATATAATATAGAGTAACTAACATGAAATCTTTCTCTGTAATTCCAATTTAAAGAGTTATATTTCGAATTTTTATATATATATATATATATATATATACGACCATATATATATTTATATAATATATATATGTATATAATATAGCCAACCAATAATAATATATATATATATATATAATAATAGTATATACTCTTTATATTTGACAGTAATACTAATAATATATATATGTATGTATATGTATATATATATATATATAATAACATAACATATATAGAAACCCTTGTAATATGCTATGCTAGCCTATATATATAATAATATATATAACATAACATAACATATTTAGATACATATAACAGTATATATATATATATATATATATATATATATATATATATATATATATATATATATATATATATATATATATATATATATATATATATATATATATATATACAACAACAACAACAACATAATAATAACAACAATAATATATATATGTTTATAACTTAATATATACTAATAACAACAATATATATAGTATAATATATATATATAGTATATATATATATATATATATATATATATATACTTTCTTTCTTTATCCTCCTCTTTTACTAAGCATTGAGGGTGGTGCGCAATATACACCGGAAGAACATGACAAAGTTGAATGGAAAGTTCCCTCCATACCATCCTCTCATACCCTTGAATGCGAGGAGCCAAAAATCCACCATACTCGATTCCCAACACACTCAACACTATACATTCGCTTAACCAACCAACTACCATCCAGCTTTTCTACTCTCGTTTTTTCTCTCATTTCCGCTTTTCTTCACATCAGATAGCTTCCTAGTACATTTATTCTTCATTTTTTCAATTCATTTCACACCTAACACACCCCTAAGATTATCAATCTGAACAGACTGCATCTCATATCTATATATTTTATTCCACGGCATAGTTTCACTACTATAAATAACACCGGTAACAACATATTCTCATGAAGAACCCTAGAACACTCAAGACTTAGTCCTTATGAATTCACAGGGATTTCATATCACCAGCCATGTACGTACCATTCACCATTCGATTGCCTAAATATTTAAACTCGGATACTTGTTGCAATCACTCACCCTCAACATGATTTCTTATCGTGGACTCTCCTCACCCACCATGATCACCTTAATCATTACATTTACTTTCAAACCTCTCCTTTTACACACCCTGCCATACCCCACTTCCATTTCTCTGAAACTTTCTTCAGATTCGCCACACAAAATCAAATTATCTGCGTACCAAAAGAGGAACATTCTACTCTCTTCCATTAAATTATCTATCAGCTTATCACTTTCCAAAAACACCCATGCCTTTAATTCTTTCATCACACCATCCATATACAAATTAAGTAGTCGTGGAAACACAATACATCCCTGCCTCAATCCACTAGTGATGTTAAAATATTCATTTCCTCTCCATTTATTCTTACACACGCTTCACTATCGGCTTATACACTTTTGATTCCGTTCAGAAGCATACCACCAACATCAAATATCACTAACAGCTGCCACAGAGTTTTCCAATTAATCCTTTCATAGGACTGTTGCAAGTCCATGAAACCTAAATACAATTTATTCTCCTTTTCTTTCACTTTCTCACTCATTTGCTTTAATGTAAAATTTGATCTACACATTCAACCACTTCTAAGTGTACCTTTTTCTTCAACAGTCAGGTCAATAAACTAATTCTCCTGTATTTTCTAAAGTTCTCCTTATCACCCTTACCTTTATGCAAGGGACTATGACTGCTCTCTTCCAATCCTTCGGAGCTATATCCTTCCCAAGCGTTTTGTTGCACAACTTCCATATTCAGCTAATCATAATTCGCATATTTTATATATACACCATATATACTTACTGATTTACCATTCTTTAACTTTCTCACCTTGCCTATTACCTCCTCCCTTCAATTACTTCATCCACAAAATGCCTATTTCTTTTTACTCCTTCAAACCTAAGCACATTCACTACCATCTCTTCATTACTGTCAATGTCATGCAGATTTCCGAAATGTTCCTTACAAACTCTCCTCACTTCCTTTTCATCAGTTACAAAAGTACCATCCCTATTCAATATTCCGTGAAGATTCCCTTTACTCTCTTTTTAACATTTCGTACTTTCTTCCAGAACAGCTTTCTGTTCCCTTATAAATCTCCACTCATCCTTCTTTCAAACGTTTCATTTATCTCCTTTTTCCTCTTATATATACTACTTTTAGTTCTCTTTCTTCCTATTTATATATTTCCCTATATATTTCTTTCGTAACCTCATCTTTGGCTTTTAACCCATTCAACCACGCCTTTTTTTACTTTTAACCGCTTGCATTACCTCTTCATTCAACCTCTTTATTCTCACTTCCTATTTTAGCACACCCATATACTTCTCTTGCTCTGCTAACAAGCGCTTCCTTCAATTGTGTCTAGATCTGTTCAGCTTCATCTTGTTCACGTTTAATTCATTTATTTGCAAACGATCTCTCATTCTTTTCCTTATAACCTTTTGCACTTAATTTCTCACTCTTAATTTTCCCACTTCCTTACTTTTTCTTTCCTCTTCATCCATGTTCCCCCATTAACTTAATTTTACATAAAGCAACATAATGATCTGATATTTCCATCCCCAACCCTCTCATTGATTTAGCATCCATCACATACTCCTCTTCACTCCTCTACATCTCCTTCTTCACAAACACAAAATCAATCATACTTTTTCATTTTGATACCATCTGTACCAACACCAACTCTCGCATATTTATTAATACTCCTCACGAACCGCAGAAATCAATCAACTTCCTACTCTTCTCATTTTCTCCCGCAATCTCAAAGGAA
>JABUQX010142251.1:32500-37500 GCA_015478945.1 Trachelipus rathkii
ACATATATATTATTATTATTATTATTTTATATATATTAGATATATAGTTATTATTAGTTATATATTATATATTATTATTATATATATATATATATATATATACATATATATATTATTATATTATTATTATATATATATATATATATATATATATATATATACATATATATATATATATTATTATTATATATATATATATATATTACATATATATATATATATATATATATATATATATATATTATATATATACTCATCATCACTGTTTCACTCCATCATCATCATCATCAACATATCATCATCATCACCACCCATCTCTCCCCAAGACTGGAGGTAAGAAGGTGCGTAACATGTACCGGAAACAGAAAAGTAGTAAAAGAATATGAAGCAAGTAGAAAAAGAAAGCCCAGTCTTACCGCCCCTTTATACCTTTTAGTGAGAACTCGGCGCAGTCAGAAAATCCACCCTAGAGCTTCACTGAACTGCGATGGACCCTCACTATAGCATCTCGTCAGTGTTTCTTGGCCCAGGTGGGCTACAACCATACCCCTCACAAACCCCACCATTCACTCCTATTTGCACCTTTCTTCTCGCCTCTCCCAAACTCACATTTCTATCCTCCAGGCATTCCTCTGACCCAATTCACTTTTTCTTCGGTTTTCCATCCGGTCGATTCCCAACACACTCACCACTATACATCCGTTCAACCGAATTAGAATATCATCCATCCTTTCTACATGACCAAACCATCTCTAACATAATTTTCATTGAGTTTCCTCTGACAACCCCACCTCCACACCAAACAATCCCTCTAATATAGTTCACCTCTCATGGTACTCATTTCTTTCACACCTAAAACGCTACCATGGATTGGTCCATCTGAACACATTGCACTTCAGATCTTTATCTCTGTATTCAGACCAGGTCCCACCACTAGCATTAACACGGCAAACAACATACTCCTTGCTGTATAAGAAACTAGCGCACCTAAGACTTAGTCCCTTACATCCACCAAGGATTTAATTGCACCAGCCAACTTAGTGCCATTCTCACAACTTTCCTACTACAATTTGCATCATCCGTTTTCATTCAACATATATCCTAAATATTTACATTCAGACACTTTTTCCAGCTTTTCGCCATCTAACATAACTTCACAACGAGGACTGTCCTCACTCACAACCATAACCTTGCTCTTATCTACTGCTTGGTTTCTAAAACCCCTCCTTGCACACACCCTACCAAACTCTCATTAGTTCCTTCCTCAAACTACCTAGATTCCCGCGCCATACAAAAACCAAATCATCCCCATAATAGGTGGGGAATCCACTCTCTTTAATTCTCCATCATTCTAACACTTTCCTTTGTCACCTCTAACTCTAATTCTTTCATAACCTCATCCATATACAGATTGGATCGCCAAGGAGACATAGCACATCATTGTCTCACTCAGCTATTAATATTAAACCAATCTCACTTTCGACTCTATTTATTCTTACACACACTTCACTCATCGTCATACATACTTTTGATTCCATTCAGAAGCTTTCCACCAACCAACATCATATCACTAACACCTGCCATAGAGCTTCCCATTAATCCTATTATACTCCTGTTGCGAATCCATAAATCATTATCCCATTCATTTGTTTCAATGTACAGATTTGATCCAATCACATCCTCACCAATTCTAAACGCAACCTTATTCTTCCCTTACAAATCAGTTCTTCAGTCATTCGACGCACTCTCTTTCACCAAAATACCAGCAAATATCATCCCTACAACACTCAATAAACTAATTAACCTATAATACTTACATACTTTTATCCCCCTTACCCTTATATAAAGGTACTATTGCTGCTCTCCTCCAATACTTTCGAACCATACCTCCATAAACGCTTTTGTTACACAACTTCCAAATCCAATCAACCACCATCCGTCTTTATATATATATATATATATATATATATATATATTATTATTGCTATTATTATTAAGGAATTTCTGGTTATATATATATATTAAGTTATTATTAAGGTTGTTGGCTAAGGTTATATATATTAATATATATATATATATTATATATAAGTTATTATTATATATATATATATATATATATATATATATATGTTATAAAAAAAAAGTTAGTATAAATATATATATATATATATATATATATATATATATACATATATATATATATATATATATATATATATATATATATATATATATATATATATATATATATATATATATATATATATATATATATATATATATATATATATAGAGTGGCCAAGATAAAAGAGGCCCCAAGTCTCATAAACAACATGCAGACAATTAACTCGTTTATTGTATATACACAATACAGAATATTGAATTATTATTATGAAAACAAGGTACTGAACATTCATAGGTCAATAGTTCACAGGAGGTGCTGAAAATGTTCACCTTGAACCTGGATACACAACTCAGCACGTTTCAACATGTTTCTGGAAACGTTTGCCAATTCTTGTGGTGTGATTTCCGCAATCGCATTGCGAATGTTTGTTTTCAACTCCTCAATTGTATGCGGGTTGTTTCTGTAGACCTTCCCCTTTAAATTACCCCACAAATAAAAATCACAAGTAGACAGATCGGGCGATCTTGGAGGCCATAAATCTGCGGAAACTGTACGTTCCTCTCCAAAAACTTCATGGACACATGTCATCGAAAACCGTGAAGTGTGCGCCGTAGCGCCATCTTGCTGGAAAAACGCATACTCACGTTCTTCCTCCGTTAGCTGTGCTATGAATGGTTGCAAAATTTCCGTTACATACACTTGCGAGTTCACGGTGTTGTTAAAGAAAATGGGGCCTACAATCCGTTTGCCTGAAACTGCACACCAAACGCCTACTTTCAAATCATGCAGAGACACCTCAAAGCGTTCCCTGGGATTATCTGTTGAAACAATAGCGTGTGTTTTGAGAGTTGACGTACCCGCTAAGGTGAAACCATGCTTCGACGGAGATTAAGTAAAGATGTGGATCCACATAACCATCTGCAACATTCCTCAGTAACCATTCGCAATAGTGATGTCGTTGTGCGTAATCCGTAGGTTTTAATGCATGCATCACTCTTACTTTGTATGGTCGCATATGTAACAGCTTCAACATGTTCTGGCATGACGTTCGTTTGATGTTTAGTTGTGCGGATAGACGTCTAGTTGATTTCCGTTGACTTCTAACCATAGTCTCTTGCACACGTGCAATATTTTGCGAACAAACTTTCTTTTCACGGTTACGTTTGGCGTTAGCGACCGAACCTGTTGCTCGAAATTTACTAATCAATTTCTGCACAACACTCTTTGCCGGAACAGCTGTGTTTGGGTATTTTATCGTGAACATTTCGTTTTAAACGATTTACATCCAAAATAAGTTTCAACAATAAACACTCTTTGTTGGATTGAAAAAGGCATTCTGCAGACCTCTTATCACAATAAGCTTCAAAATGACTACTGAAAACGTCGCACAGATGACTAATTTGCCGCTCGACATCACGTGACCCTGCTCGAGCGCCGCCTTAGCGTTAAGATATCATAACACTCAGCTACCTACAAATATTATACAAATAAATACATATATAAAAACAAATATAACACGGGGCCTCTTTTATCTTGGCCACACTGTATATATATACATGTATATGCTGGTATATTATTATATTGTTATCGTTTTTATATATCATTAAATATATATATATATATATATATATATATATATATATATATATATATATATATATATATATATATATATATATATATATATAATTCTCTCTTATTTTTTTTATATACTATATATATATATATATATATATATATATATATATATATATATATATATATATATATATATATATATATATATATATATATATATATATATATATATATAAATAATATGGTTTTGTGCGGCGAATCTGAAGAGAGTTTGAGAGGATTGGTAGAGAGATTTAGCAAGGTGTGTAAAAGGAGGTGAGTTTGATGCAAACGTAGATAAGAGTAAGGTTATAATTGTGAGTGAGGACAGTCCTCGGTGTAGTTATGCTAGATGGTGAGCAACTGGAACAAGTTAGTGAGTTTAAAGATTAGCATATATGTTGGACGAAAGGGAACATGATGCCGATGGTAGTAGAAAGCCAGAATTTAGAAGGGTACTAACTCAGGATGTAAAGAGACTAAGTCTTGAGTGTGCTAGGGTCTTAGGCTATGTTGTTACCTGTGTTAATGTATAATAGTGGACTATGGTCTGGAATAAGAAGGTACAGATCTAAAGTACAATGTGTGTTTCAAATGGACAATCTTAGGGGCGTGTTAGTGTGAGAAGTATTGATAAAATGAGGGAACATGTTAGAGAGTTGTGTGGTGTGAAAAAAGGGGTAAATGAGAGAATAAATGAAAATACATTGAGATGGTTTGGTCATGTGGAAAGGATGGATGATAGTCGGTTGGTTAAGCAGATGCATAGCAAGGGAATCGACTGGCTGGGAGACCAAAGAAAAAGTGGATTGAGTCAGAAAAAGAATGTCTGGAGGAGTGGAATGTGAGTTTGGCAAGGGCGAGAAGACAGGGGCATAATAAGAGTGAATGGCAGGGTTTTGTGAGGGTGTATGGTTGTGGCCCACCTGGCTAAGGATGAACCCTACATTGGCGATGCCATAGTGAGGGGTCCGCGGTCCCAGAAGCTCTAGGGGTGATTTTTCTGTAACTGAGGCGAAAGTACCACTAATAGGTATGGGGAGGTAAGGCTGAACTTTCTTTTCGACTTGTGTCATATATTTCTACTACATTTCTGTTTCCGGTTCTTGTTACGCACCTTACCCCCATTCTTGGGGAAAAAAGGTGGATTATGATGATATATAAATATAAATATAAATATAAATATAAATATAAATATAAATATAACATAAAAATATAAATATAAATATAAATATAAATTTAAATTAAATATACATAT
>JABUQX010142251.1:42500-46577 GCA_015478945.1 Trachelipus rathkii
ATACTTCCACAAGCGTGAGGGAATTTCAGCTCTCAATTTGCTTTTAAGCTTTTAGCAATACAAGAATATATGGTTGAGAAGATCTTCTAAATTGACCTTCTGATTTCTAAATAACAATGAATTGTTAAGAAAAGCACACAAAATTTAGTCTTTTGAAGTATATATATATATATATATATATATATATATATATATATATATATATATATATATATATATATATATATATATATATATATATATATATATATATATATATTAATATATTATTATAATATATATATATATATATATATATATATATATGTATATATATATATATTATTACATATATATATTATATATATATATTATATTATTATATATATATATACATACATATATATATTATTATATGCCTATTATATATATATATATACATATTGTTGCTGGTTATTACATACATATATACAGAGCGATACATATATATATACATATATTATAAATATACCTGAGTTTTTAAATACCATCAATATAATATACCACAACTATATACATATACATACATATAGAGAGAGAGAGAGAGAGAGTATATATATATATAGGAAGATATATTATTATTATTATTATATTATTATTATTATTATTATTATTATATGTTATTATATTATGATATATATTATTATTATATATTATATATTATTGTTATACATGCGATTTCACATTATATATATATATATATATATATATATATTTATATTATTATTATTATATTATATATTATATTTATATTATATATATTATATTATATTATATTATTACATATATATATTACATATATTATTATATAAACATATATATATATATTATGTTATTATTACATTATACATATTACATATATATTATATTATGTTATTATATATTATATATTATTATATTATTACACATATTACATTGATATATATATTAGCAGGTTGTTGGCTATGTTATTGCTGATACTATTGTTATTGTTATTGTATATTTTACTAGGTTTATTATATATTATGAGTTATATTATATTATTATATAATATTATTATTATTATTGTTACATATATATATATACATTATATATATTATTATTATTTACATATTATATATTATTATATATATATTATTATTATTATATTATTATATTACTATATTATAGTTATATTTATATTATATATATTATTGTTATTATTATTATTATTATATTACATTATATATATATTATACATATACATACATTATTATAGCTAAAGAAGGCTGGCTAGTTACTGCTGTTACTATTGTATTATATATATATATATATATTGCCTCCCTCTCTCTCTCTATAGCAAAGAGCAGCATATATATATATATAGTTATATATATATATATATATATATATATATATATATATATATATATATGTATATATATATATATATATATATACTTACAACTGTTTTCATTTCATAAGAATACACACCTTTTTATAAGGAATATGTTTGCAAAACTAATAATATATATTTGTATATGTTTAAGAATAGAACCTAATTTCCTTCTGGCAACAGTAAACAAAGACGTTTCAATGCCATTTCCTATTAATTTATAATAATAATAATAATAATAATAATAATAATAATAATAATAATAATAATATTGGAACAGTAGAATTTTATTAATAATAACTAAAAATGTAAATGGAGAAAGAAATTGCAGACAGATCTGTTGAACACTTGAGACCGTTGTTGTCGCTGTACATTCTTGTATATTTTTTTTTTTTTTTTTTTTTTTTTACAGAGATAAAACACGTCATCGCCGGCAGAGCCCCAATCAAGGAGTGAGGTACTCGTTTAACGTCCGAGACGTCGGAGCCAAGCCCAAGGGAGAGAATAGCTCACATTCTCCCACCCGACCAGTTCCGAACCTGGGACCCTCGCTTGGTTTGTTGAGTGCTCTAACACTGAGCTATCGGGCGCTTTTATATAAATAAATATAAAATACATAAAAAATTAAAAAAACATACACATACATATATATACATATTATGAGTATTACTATCATTATCATTATGACCGACACTATTATTATCACTGTTACCACCATAACTACCATCATTATTATCATTATCGTTATCATCACCATCACTAATATTATCATTTTTACTATCATTACCATCACTGCCACTATCATTATCATTACCATTATTAACATTAGCACCACTATCAACATTATTACTATATTATTATTATTATTATTATTATTATTATTATTATTATTATTATTATTATTATTATTACCATATTATTACTATATTATTATTATTATCACTATATTATTATTATCACTATCATCATCACAAACACTATTAATAACACTATCACTAATTAATAATAAGTCACCAATTAAATAATAACACATTGATCATGGGAAGTAAATAATGTCAGAAGGGGGTTCCCAGCCCCAACAGCCATGTGAAGATAGTCTTCATGTTGACCAACTGCGTCGAAACATCCCATCCACAAGTAGACCAGAAATTAATTATAGCGTAGCTTCTTTATTTGTAATTCCAAATGTGTTTTTATTCATTTTTGTTAAAAGACCTGATGATTCAATTTTTTTGCTCCTCACCTAAACTATTACAGACACCATTTTACAAATTTATCTAAAAATAATAATTTTTTGAAAAGAACTAGATTAAAAATTTTGTTGCTCCGCTTTAGTTCGTTAAAAATGTTAATTTTGTTTTATTATATAGTATGATTTTCATTTTAAATTTCCCATTCAGTAAAGTAAAATATTTTATGAAGATTTTGATTAATTTGGTAGCTACCACTTAATAAAACTCTGGTCTCAACATCTTTCCTCACACAGAAATCCTTCTAGAACTTTATGAAGTAGTTCTATTGAAGTTTTAAGCCTTCTTCTTAGTCTCTACCCTAGATCTTCTCATTTCTTCTTTTCCTTTTCTCCCAGCTGTTTTTATTGCATCCAACACCGACGACAGTCAGCAATATATATATATATATATATATATATATATATATATATATATATATATATATATATATATATATATATATATATATATATATATATATATATATATATATATATATATATATATATATATATATATTCAGTAGGATCTTTCACCGAAAACATGGGGAGGCACTTCCAACTACGTTTAAGTCTTTTATATATATATATATATATATATATATATATATATATATATATATATATATATATATATATATATATATATATATATATATATATATATATGTGTGTGTGTGTGTGTGTGTGTGTGAAAATAGGACACAAATGTATGTAAAGTACTCACCAACTATAGCTACTTGAAAAGATCAATTCCTCTTTCCTTTTCTTCTGCGAACTTATTTATAATATTTTTCATACCAGGATGGATGATTTGATAACTTAATTAAAAGTTCTGTTTCTATGGAAAGTAAGGCCAAATGTGACAGTCTGCCCTGACTCATCGTGCTTTGGAGGGATGTCTTTATACGATTTAATAAGAAAAACCTTTCAACAGATGCCGTTGTTGCTGGAATTGTGGCGATCAGACTAAAAAGTCTATAAGATTCAGGAAACCCATCTTGTGAATCATTCACTACGATGGTTTTTAAAATAGTTTGAATGCCCTTGTTCCGAAAGAGATTAGCATTTGTTTGGTCATAAATCACGGTTAATTCATTACGTAAAAATGATCTGTCAAAAAAAGATACCATATGTGGCCATTAAAGAATCTAAGGCTTCTTCAGGAAACTTATTTTGGAAGCTAGAGAATTTTGTGGGATTCCCTAACTGTAGGAATTTATGGCCGATAAATTTGAGAATCTTGCCCTCACCTGAATGATGATATTATCAATTATTTCATAAAGGTTTCTCTTATAATGGCTTGACAATACTGATTCTTTCTCTCTCTCTCTCTCTCTCTCTCTCTCTCTCTCTCTCTCTCTCTCTCTCTCTCTCTCTCTCTCTCTCTCTCTCTCTCTCTCTCTCTATATATATATATATATATATATATATATATATATATATATATATAAAAACTTAACCAGTCAATAAG
>JABUQX010142252.1:0-16140 GCA_015478945.1 Trachelipus rathkii
TGCTTCTCGTGTAATAATAATAAATATAATAATAATAATAATAATAATAATAATAATAATAATAATAATAATAATAATAATAATAATAATAATAATAATAATAATAATAATAATAATAATAATAATAATAATTATACTTCAAATAATAATAATTGCGACTGTTATAATTGTTTTATAAATAAACTCACGACCCTACTTATAACATTTTTTAACCAGATGGAGAAACATTGCAGTTTGTTATATAATTGTCCAATTCCGTTTCGTCTTTAATTTTTAATGTGTCGCTTTGCGAGTTTTGTTTAATAAATAGGTTTCCATTTTTTATATAACACGTTTTAATGAACTGAGGATGATCCTTCTTTATTGTTAGAGCTTTAAATAATAATTTCTTCTTTAGCGGAGTTAAAAATTCATTCACAAAGGTGTTATTTGGTTTTAATCGAACACAAGCCTTGAAGATATTTGATTTTAAGTTATCAACGTTGATTTTAAATCTCAGAGACCGTTTGTCTGTGACGTCATTGGCACGCTTTGCCCCAAGTCTGTAGGCATCAGAAATTTCACAGGGTTGTATTTTTATGTTTAATTTTCGTTCGATAGTGTTGATTACTGTTAATTTACTATTCTCGTTTTCTCTTCCGGCAGGTATTTCACTGTCACTTAAAACCAAGACATTTTTAATATTCTCTTGCTGGAGGTGTTCTTGAATTTGTTCAATGTTTTGTACTGCAGCTTGCATTTCAGATAAATCTGGTATTTGTACTGGAGCTTGCATTTCAGATAAATCTGGTATTTGTGAGACAGGATTTGACGCATCTTTGCTTTCGGATTCTAATTTGTTCAATTTACGTTTCAATTCTGCGATTTCTTTATCTTTATCATTATTTTTTTGTTTATTAAACTCTTTAAATTCCTGAAAAGCAATTTTGATTGAAGTCACTTCACTTTTTAGATCGTTTATGGTTGCTAGCAGGTCAGAATAATCTGGAGAATCTATTTGCCTATTGGGGAATGGGGAGGGAAGTGTGAGGGATATTGGAGAGTCAGACAAATTAAGGATTGCGTTTTCTTGAGATTCTGATAAAGTTAAATTTTCGAGGGAAAGGTTTGTCTGGTCTTCCTCTGTTTCGGAGTTGCCAATTATATGATTATTTTTCTTTTGGTTTCCATTATCGTTTTTGTTTTTGTTTCCATTGCAGTTATTAATAGCATTAGAGTTTGTTTTAATTCTAGTATTAACGTCACTTTTGTTGTTGTTGTTATTAGTGCTAGTATTGCAGGGGTTTTTGCCATTGTTATTTTTGACTTCAGTGTTGACATTGCTGTTGCTGGCATTGGCACCATAGTCGTTATTTCTAGTGTTAGCCATTTTGGATGACTTGTAAATTTGATAGTGGTTAATTTTTGAATATTTGTCTCTAAATGGTATTTCAAATCTTTTAAGTGGCACTATTTGATTTTCATTAAATACACTTATAATAATAATTGTTGGGGCACATAGATTAGCACTTGGCACATTGTTTTAAATCGAATAACACAAGAGAGAAAGGATAACGCTTCCACTCTCGATGGCGTCCACTCTAATAATAATAATAATAATAATAATAATAATAATAATAATAATAATAATAATAAAAATAATTATATAATAATAATAATAATAATAATAATAATAATAATAATAAAAATAATATATAATAATAATAATAATAATAATAATAATAATAATAATAATAATAATAATAATAATAGTGAGAAAGCAGGTACACAAGATAGAAAATTTATTTATCGTATAAATAAATCAGTAAATGATTTAAAGTACATGATAATAAATAGATGTTTAAGCCCTCTTGCACTCTTCTTAGACGGGAGAAGACTCTCCGAATCACAAACAGATCATAAAACACAAATATTACTGATTAAATTGATCTTATGTTCTCTTCAATTTCAGATGAAGGTGTTGATGCTTCGTCGATGGAATCAAAGGAAAGAAATCAATAAAGAAAAGTGGGAGAGTTCAAGCAATAGAGATTGCTTGGATTTGTAGTGTAGTGGTTAGGTATTAGATATATCTATTAAAATATTTAACAAATATATATTTTTATATAAGAACTTGTAGGAATATATATATATATATATATATATATATATATATATATATATATATATATATATATAAAGTATATATAGGGAGGCATATAGTTATATATGAAGAATATATATATATATATATATATATATATATATATATATATATATATATATATATATTAAAATAATATATATATATATATATATATATATATATATATATATATATATATATATATATATATATATATATATATATATATATATATATATATATATATATATATATATATATATATCACCCACCTTCCCTCCCAACTTCGTAGAGAACAAGCACCGGAAACAGAAAAGTAGAAGAATATGATGCAAGTCGGAAAGAAAGCCCAGCCTTACCGCCCCCTTTATACCTTTTAGTGAGAACTCGTTGCAGTCAGAAAAGTCCACAATAGAGCTTCACAGGACGGCGACGGACCCTCACTATGGCATTTCACCAATCTAGGGTTCATCCCTTCACCCAGGTGGGAAAACCATATCCTTCACAAAACCCCGCCATTCACTCCTATTATGCACCTTTCTTCTCGCCTCTGCCAAACTCACATTCCTCTAATTCGGTCATTCCTTTACTGGCTGAATCCACTTTATCTTCTGTCTCAAAGTAGGTCGATTTCCAACACACTCACCACTATACATCCGCATAACCAAATGACTATCATTCATCCTTTCCACATGACCAAACCATTTCAATGTACTTGCATTTGTTCTCTCATTTACTCCTTTCTTCAAACCACACAACTCCCTAAAGCGTCCATTCCTCATTTTATCAATTCTTCTCACACCTAACACCCCCATAAGATTGTCCATCTGAACACATTGTACTTTAGATCTATACCTCTTATTCCAAACCATAGTTTCACTATTATGCATTAACACAGGTAACAACATACCCTCATGTAAGACCCTAGTGCACTCAAGACTTAGTCCCTTTACATCCACCAAGGATTTAATTACACTAGCCACTTTCCTACCATTCACAACTTTATTACTACACTCTGCATCATCCGTTCCCTTTTCATCCAATATATATCCTAAATATTTAAACACAGACACTTGTTCCAGTTGCTCACCATCCAACATAACTTCACACCAAGGACTGTCCTCACTAACAACCATAACCTTACTCTTACCTACAAACTCATCCTTTTACACACCCTGCCAAATCCCTCTATCAATCCTCTCAAACTCTTTTCAAATTAGCCACGCAAAATCAAATCATCCACACATAATAGGTAGGGCACCCTCCACTATCTTCCATTCTTCATCGTTCTAACATCTTCCCTGCCACCCCACCTCTATAACCCCATCCATATACAAATCGAATAACCAAGGAGACATAACACATCTCTGCCTCACTCCGCTATTAATTTTAAACCAATCACTTTCAACTCCATTTATTCTTACATACGCTTACTATCGTCATACATACTTTTGATTTCATTCAGAAGCCCACCACCAACACCTTATATCACTAACATCTCCAATAGAGCTTCCCTATTAATCCTATCATAAGCCTCTTGCAAATTCATAAAACCTAAACACAATTTATTCTTTTTCTCCCTCATTTTCCCAATCATTTGTTTCAACTTAAAGATTTGATCCACACATCCTCTACCACTTCTAAACTCACCTTGTTCTTTACCAGTCAGTCCCTCAGTCACTCGACGCACTCTTTCGACCAAAATACCAGCACTTATCTTCCCTACAACATTCAATAAACTAATTACCCTATGATTCCTACAGTTATCCTTATCTCCCTTACCCTTATATAAGGATACTATTACTGCTCTCCTCCAATCCCGCGCAACTATACCCTCCATAAATGCTTTGTTACACAACTTCCAAATCCACTCAATCACTATCTAGCCTCCGTTCTTGATCATTTCAGTGATTTCATCTATACCTGCAGATTTACCATTTTATATATATATATATATATATATATATATATATATATATATATATATATATATAATAAGTATATAAATATATATATATATATATATATATTATATATATATATATATATATATATATATATATATATATATATATATATATATATATATATATATATATATATATATAGAAGAAAACCCACACGGCTCGGCTTTATTTAACATTTCATTTAATTAAAGCAAATAGTTAAATACTTTGCAATATTGAATTAATAACAACTGCCAAGAAAGTGACTGTGTGGATCATAGTCTATTAGAACAATAAATGTATTATTATTTATGGCCATATTTAATTAATGGTGTTTGTTTAGTAAAATAGACTATCTCCTTTTTGACGTCTTCTTAAAGTAAAAGGTATTTATTGATTCTCTCAAATTCTAATTCTCATATTTAGTGTAATTAGGTCTAATTTTCATCTTAGATATATAATTCAATTACTATTACAGACAACGCCTTTTTCATATATCCCTTTGTGGGGGAGGAAGAATTCCCACAGCGTCTGTTATGTCGGTAGCTGGGCGACTATTAAAAATGCCGGTGGTAGTTGGGTTGGCTACTTACTCACTACCACTTATCTCTTACTAGGAATGCTAATGCATGCCTCAAGAGATGGTTGTAGCCGCCGTAAGCGACCTATTTTTAGGCGAAACTGTAGGAATCGTCTGGGTATATGGAATGTTAGAGGAATAAATGGCGAGGAGAAGAGAGCCTTGATGGATGTAATTTGAAAATGTAAATTTGATTTGCTTGCTGTGACTGAAACAAAGCAGTGTGAAGGAGAGTGGTGTGGTGTGAAATGTGTGCGTGCTGGAGAGGAATGTGCTGGGCGATTCTGGATGAGTGACCCAGGGCATAGAGCTATGGTGGATTTTTTTATTGTGTGAGTACTAGAATTTAATGGTTTAATTTAAGTTTAAAAGGTCAAGGAATGTGTGATTGAGACATATGGTCCATCTTATGCCGATGACTCAACTCTCCATTCTTCCACTCATTTTAATTGTGCTCCCTCGTTTGTATTTAGAGTTGCCTCTCGTCTACAGCTTTCTCATTCCTTGCCGATTTGGTCGGAATTTCACGGGGGTAACCGTAATCTTGTGAAGTTCAACTCTCTTTGAAAACTCAACTTCTTCATATCTCCTCTCTAAAAATACCTCCCAACTTCCCATCCCCTTATGGCTCTAATGTCTTACCCGTAAACAACATAAACATTCTAGGACTAAACATAAATAGTGAATTGTCTTGGAGACCTCTCATATCACATCGGTTGCTAAAATGGCCTCAAAAAGCTGGGAATTCTGTTCAGATTGCGTGAACTTTTTTCTTCTGCTCAGATACTCCAGTTATATAAAGGTCTCATTCGCCCCTGTATGGAATACTGTTCCCACATTTGGGTGGATCCGGTTCCACCCTCCTTTTGGATAGAGTTGAAGCTAAGGCTAAGAGGCTTATAAACTGTCCCATACTTTCTGACTCCCTTGACCCTCTTTCTCTGCGTCGTGACGTAGGTGCCTTTTCTCTTTTCTATAGGTATTACAACGGCAGGTGCTCGCGTGAATTGACCTCTCGCATTCCTCCACCACTGCGTCGCCCACGAAACACAAGAGGTGCCTTGTTCTCTCATGAAAATTGTGTGAATATTGGAAATTCAAGGATCACTAGTTGTGGTACCTCCTTCTTTCCAGCCACATCTGTTTTATGGAACTCCTTGCCTTCTTTTATTTTCCCCACAATATTTAATCTTCCTCTATTTAAGTCCCGCGTCTGCGCCCACCTGAGGGAATTGCGTTAGGCAAGGGTCATGGTGGTTTAAAGTTCTTCATTTATTTTAATTTTTATTTTTCTTTATGTAATTTTTATTTATTTATTTGTTTTTTTTTTTTGCCCCCTCCTTTTGAAAAGGGCATTGCCCGTGTGTGGTGGTATCATGTAAAAAAAAAAAAAAATCTGAGGGAAAGTTGAGGAGAGTGCGACTTTCTGGAATAATCTGAATGCTGTGTTGGACGGGGTGAGTAGGAACTTTAAATTGATTATTTTGGGCGACTTAAATAGTTGGATAGGTGACTGAAAAAAGGTTGGTATAGCAGGTGCTAATGGGGTTGCCGGAGAAAATGAGAATGGTAAGGTAATTGACTTCTGTGAGGAGTGAAATATGTGTGAAAGCAATACATTCTTCTGGCACAAGAGTATTCACAAGTATACAAGAGTTGGGGTAGGCACCGATGGTATCGAAGTGAAAAGTGTTGATGAAGATGTTGAAATATGTGATGAACGTTAAATCAGTGAGGGGGTTGGTGATGGGAATGTCAGATCATCAAGCTATTTTATACAAAAATATAAGATTAAGTTAGTGCGAGCATGGATGTAGAAGAAAGAGTTAAGGAAGGAAGTGGGGAGGATTAAGATTGAGAAGTTAAGCAAACAAGGTTATAAGGAAAAGTATGTGAGAGAACTTAAAAAGAAATAAGTTGAATGTGAACAAGGTGAAAACTGAACAAATTTGGACGCAAATGAAGGAAGCCTTTGTTGGTAGTGCAAAAGTAGTATGTGGATGAGCTAAAGTAGGACGTAAAAATAAAAATAGTGAGTGGTGGACTGAAGAAGTGATGCAAAGGGTTAAAAGCAAAAAAGAGGCTTGGTTGAATGTACTAAAACCATTAATGAGATCTCGAAAGAAAGGTGTATGGAAAAGATGAAGAATAAAAGTTGCATACATAGGAGAAAAAAGAACAAGAGATAAATGAAGAGTATGAAACGAGGATGAATGGGGATTTACAAAAGAATAGGAAGCTCTTCTGGATGGAAATACAAAATTTTAAGGAGTGTAAAGCGAATCTTCAGAGAATAATGAATAGGATGGTTCTTTCGTGATTGATGAAATGGATGTGAGGAGAGTGTGGAGGGAGCACCTCCAAAACCTGCCTAATATTAGAAGTAATGAAAAGGTGATAATGAATGTGTGTGGGTTTAATGGTGTAAGAAGAAATAGGGATTTTGAGGATGAGGTAATTAGTAGGGAGGAGGTAATAGGTAGAGTGAGAAAGTTGAATGATAAATCTGAAGGTATAGATGGAATTACCGTAGAAATGGTCAAGAATGGAGGCGAAATGGTGATTGACAGGATATGGAAGATGTTTAACAAAGCGTTTATGGAGGGTATAGTTCCGAAGGATTGGAGGTGAGCAGTAATAGCACCCTTATTTAAGGGTAAAGGAAACTGCAGGAACTATATGAGGACTAGTTTATTGAATTAATGATTGTATTTTGGTTGAAAGATTGAGTCGAGTGACTGAGGGACTGGCGAAGAACAAGGTGCATTTACAAATGTTAGAGGATGTGTTGATCAAATTTTCACATTGAAACAAATGAGTGAGAAAATGAGAAGAATAAATTATATTTAGGTTTAATGGACTTGCAACAGGCGTATGACAGGATTAAAAGGGAAGCTCTGTGGCAGGTGTTAATAATATATGGTGTTAGTGATAGGTTTTTGAATGGAATCTAAAGTATATATGTATGACGATAGTGCAGCGTGTGTAAGAATTAATGGAGCTGAAAGCGTGTGGTTTAATATTAATAGAAGTGAGGCAGGGATGTGTTGTCTCCTTTGTTATTTAATTTGTAAATGGATGGGATAATGAAAGGTGTTAGACTGATAAAGAATGGAAGAGAGTGGAGGGTTCCCTGCTTATTGTACGCGAATGATTTGGTGGTTTTGTCAGGCGAATCTGAAGATAGTTTGAGAGGACTGGGAGAGTGGTTTGGCAGGGTGTGTAACAGGAGGGGTTTGAAAATAAATGTAAATTAGAGTAAGGTGTGTGTAAGTAAAGTGTAAGGTAAGTGTGTGAAGTCATGTTGAATGGTGTGAAGTTGGAACAAGTGTCGGAGTTAAAATATTTAGAATATATGTTGGATGAAAAGGGAATGGATGATGCAGTGTGTACGAAAGTTGTGAATAGAATAAGGTGGCTGGAGCAATTAGATCCTTGGTTAATACATAAGGACTAAGTCTTGAGTGTGCTAGGGTTTTACATGAGGGTATGTTGTTACTGGTGTTAATGTATAGTAACGAAGCTATGGTGTGGAATAAGAGGTATAGATCTATGATGAAATCTGTTCAAATGGAAAATCTTAGGGGTCTGTTAGGTGTGAGAATTTATAAAATGAGAAATGAACGTGGTAGTGATTGTGTGGTGTTTAGAAGGGTGTAAGTGAAAGAATAAACGAGTCTGTATTAATATGGTTTGGACATATGGAAAGGTTGGATGATCGGTTGTTTAAGCGAATGTATAGTGGTGGATTTGTGGGAACTCAACCAGTTGGGAACAAAGAAGAAAAAGTGAGTTGAGACTGTAAAGGAATGCGAATGTGGTAGAGGCAAGAAGAAAGATGCATAATAGGGGGTGAATGGCGGGATTTTGTGAGGTGGTATGGTTGTGGGCCTACTGGTTCAAGGGATGAACCCTACATTGATGATATACCACATGAGAGTACGTCCAAGTCTCATGAAGTCCTAGGTTGCTTTTTTATTTTTATTTTTTACCGCGAAGAGCTCTCACCTAAGGGTATGATAGGGTGGTTTCCTTTCAACTTACGTCATGTTCTTCTACTACTATTTTTTCTGGTATATATTGTACACCTCACCCTCAATCTGGGGAAACTAGGTTAATGATGATGATGATAATGATAAATATTTAATTTTATGTAGCTACATTTTTTGTTTGTTAGCTATAACTAAACCTGCAAGGCTGTTTTTTCCAAAGTCTTTCAATGGTTGCAAAGAGCAACAATGAATTCAGAAAGGAGTTAAAATTTTTATGAATATAAAAATAGATCAGAAACTGTAGACGTTATTAGAAAGATGAAAGACGCAACTCCATGGCTTAGAACTATAGGTTAAACTAACAGCAAAGGTACTTGAAATAATAAGAGGTTTGAACTATGAAGAAGTATGCTCTCGTTGATAAAAATAAGATTAACAAATAAACTTTTCCCAAAAAACGGTTGTAAAAAATTGATTTCAGAATCTATCAAATAATCTCTCTCATTGCTGATTTCAAAAGGGTCTTATTTAGAAACAGAAGGAAGTTATAGGATTTCAAAGAAACAGTTGAGTAACCTCCAAAAATTGCGACCCTTGTAACTTGGAGACAAAAGTCATAGAAAATTTTATCATACTAGTCATAAAATAATTTTTGAAAATAACAAATTTGATGCAAGAAAATCGTTCAAATTCATAAGAAACACAAATAAAATAACCTTTTAATTGTCTATTCTTACCAGACTTTCTTCTAATTGAGAAATTTGTTCAAAATGTTGATCAGTCTCCAAATATCCTTCCTTAAAACTCAACGACTCAGCTTTTATTTCAATCCCATCTTTGACATATATGTGTGAGTAAATTATTTCTTTCTGTGGAAAAGATAATTTTGTAAATAATAATAATAATAATAATAATAATAATGATAATAATAATAATAATAATAATAATAATAATAATAATAATAATAATAATAATAGTAATAGTAATAATAATAATAATAATAATAATAATAATAATAATAATAATAATAATAATAATAATAATAATAATAATAATAATAATAATAATAATAATAATAATAATAATAATAATAAAATAAATTCCTTACCGGAATTTCTTCCAACCATGAATTTTGTTCAAAGCTTTGACCATTGTTTCTGAAATCTTCTGAACTTTCTATGAGTTCATCCTTAATTTCCATTTCATTCTTAATATCCATAATAATTGATTCAAAATTTACTTTGATTAAATATCTCAATGGGACAAAACCTTTCCTGCTTGATAAAACAATTCAAATGTTTATAATAATCTTCATTGAAAGGTTCTTAATTTTTTCTAAATAATAAAAAAAAAAAAGCCTATACAAATGTAGGCCCTATAAACAAAAATGATTCATTTTCTTTTTCTATTTGATTTTAAAATGGGTTCAACATAGAAAATGACTGAACGACACACCTCAACTGAAATTTTTTTTTAAGTCTTTTCCCATTCTTTAATAATAATAATAATAATAATAATAATAATAATAATAATAATAATAATAATAATAATAATAATAATAATAAAAAAAAAAAAAAAAAGAGATTCTTTACATTTACTCAATTTTTAACATTCAAATTTACTTTTTTCTCCAACCTTCAACAAAGGCAGATTTCTCTTTCTCCACAAAATATCTAGGCAATCAGGCTAAAGACATAACCACCAGAAGTTGGTAGGGAAAAAGGTTAGGTTAGGTTAAAGACATGACCACCAGAAGTTAGTAGAGAAAAAGGATATGGATCAGGGGGATTTTGTTAGAAGAATCAGAAGAGAGAAGCAGAATTAAATGCATCCAGAGATGAGCATTCTTTAGTCAGTTTGTTTCCAACCTTGTCCACTGAATGTAATAAACTATCATTTTTCAAGGCATGTATTTACACAATGAATCTTTGAATAAAATTTAAAAACAGACATATTGCTATTCTCAAAATTAATTTAATTAATGGTTATGAGTTCCTATGCTTTGATAAAAAATTTGATTAAAATTAGGACCTAAAGTCATTTGGATACTCAATTAAAATATTTTACAAAAATTTCCATAAAGAAAGCACAATGATCTGATCAAATAAATTTAATAAAATTTTTCCTCAATTTTATTGAAGGGTGTGTTGTTCTCTCATCATGACCGAACTGGAAAAGTTACAGATGAAGAGAGTGAGGAGTACCTGAAGGGAAGGATATAAGTTTACTGTTAAAAAAATTATTTATATCTTAAACAAAATGAAAGTAAAAATGTCATTCCAATTTTTTTAACCATTTACTAAAAAAATAAATAAAAAAATAAATAAAATTTCTTTGTAACTATTTTATGACTGAAATTGTTTGCTATTTAGCCTTTATAAGATCACAAATAAATGAACATAGTAATGAGAGAATAGACTAAATAAATATAAAGAGTGGTACTTTTATATTGCATATCATTAGATATGAAAAAAAAGATAATTTATTTTAAGTAGACACACTTTAATATATTCATGTTTGATATATATATATATATATATATATATATATATATATATATATATATATGTATATATATAAATATATATATATATATATATATATATATATATATATATATATATATATATATATATATATATATATATATATATATATATATATATATAAATATATATATATATATATATATATATATATATATATATATATATATATATATATATATATATATATATATATATATATATATATATATATATATATATATATATATACTATACTATATATATATATATATAACTTAATATATATATATATAAATCTATATAAATATATATAAATATATAAAAATATATATATATATATATATATACCTATATATACTCATATTATATATATATACTGTATATATATATGTATCAGAGTTGGCAGGATTGGGGAAAACTGGGTTGTCCCCAATGGGTTTTTCAATAAACCCAACTTGGAAAAAAAAACATCAAAAAACCCACCACTGGGTTTTATAAAAAAAAAAGAAGGTAAAAATGAAGGATAAAATTCAACTGAGACTGAAGGCTAATTAATTGAAAGATAATAATATCTTATGTTTAATTTCTTTAGTGTTAATTTCAGCTTTCTTAATCCTAGTTTACTAGTTAAATGCTTTTGTTATTATTATTATTATTATTATTATTATTATTATTATTATTATTATTATTTATTATATTTATCAAGCGTAACATTGCTCACTCCAGACAAAAGTGGAGTCGCAAAAGAGCCCTAAGCTGAAGCTCTGTGGCCAAGACATCCCACACTCAAAAACACCCACTATACTAGGTGACAGGTGTTACTTTCAAAACCCACATGACCTTTGCTAAATTGCTGAACACATTGACAAGTGACAACATAACCAACAAAACTTAAAAAATGCAATGCCTTAAATTTTAATTCACTAGGTGGCACCAAATTTGGCCAACAGAAAGAACCTTTAATAATAATATACAAACAATTTTTCCGATCCACTTTAAATATATATATATATATATATATATATATATATATATATATACTATATATATATATATATATATATATATATATATATATAATATTATATATATATATATATATATATATATATATATATATATATATAAGGGAGATGTTATTCGTGCATAGTTGTGTCATTGACAACTGAAGTAACCCTTAGTAGTGGTATAAATTAATAAGCCAATATTTTATTCATAGGTTTAAGAATACTCATTGATCCAGTCTGGACATTGTGATCCAGCCTGGACGATGATTTTATTATAATATAAATTATGGATTCATTTATTAACAAACCGTATAAGATTTATCGATATTATAATGCTATATCTTTCTTTTTAGTTGTTGATATATAATTTATGAAATGATGTCTTTAATGATAATATTATAAAAGAAACAATTTGTACTAAAGAGTACATGATATATTGTACAAAAACAATTCATAAATTCCTTGAAGTACTTTGAAGACCTGGAAGTTAGATTGTCCAGATTTTCCAGGTTAGTGTGTAAAAATAAACTAAATTAATCCATATAAATCTATTAATGTAAAAACTATGAATTTTATGTGTTGGAAAATAGTAGTAAACTAAACGTTATTGTTTGCAGTTTACTATCTTATAGGACCAGCAACTATTGACCCAAATTGAACAAACCCCTCTTGGAAATTTAAAGGGTGAGTTCAATAAAATACCTATAAAAATATAAGAAAATATACTGCTATAAATTGAGATAAAATGTAATAAGTTAAAAGTATTATACCAATACACAGTTATTGTTTACTTTTGACAGGATTTTATTTTGGAGCTGGGATTCATCCTGAATCTTACTTTGTGCTGCTATTTTATTTTGGAGCTGGGATTCATCCTGAATCTTACTTTGTGCAGGGTTTTATTTTGGAGCTGGGATTCATCCTGAATCTTACTTCGTGCTGGAGTTATTTTGGGATTCATTCTGAATCTTACTTTTCCTGTGTTTTTTTCTGAGTCCAATTTTTCTGTTTGGATTTTCACGATCTTCACCAGAAACCATTCTCCACGCAATCTTCAGCTAAGTATAGTATATTTGTCTTGGTTGAGTCAGAATTTCTAATTCCTCCTGTACCTTCATTGCACGAATAATATTTGGAAGCGTTCGGTTTCCACTCTTGAGTCTGATTCCTGAGCTGTTTGAGCTCCTGTACATAGTCGTAATACATTGGATCCTAAATATAATTCCAATGTGTATAATCTAGTTAAATGATATCATATACTTAAATTTATATATCTTTTATTATCTTATTGTTGGGAGTGGATTTGTGTTATCCTTTAACTCTTCACAAACCTCCCACATATATATATATATATATATATATATATATATATATATATATATATATATATATATATATATATATATATAAGATATATATAAATATGGATATATATATATATATATATATATATATATATATATATATATATATATATATATATATATATATATATATATATATATATATATATATATATATATATATATCAAACTATATATATATATATATATATATACTGCTGCTTCTATAACTTATATATATATATATATATATAACTGCTATAACAACCAACAATCTTTTATTATCTTATTGTTGGGAGTGGATTTGTGTTATCCTTTAACTCTTCACAAACCTCCCACATATATATATATATTTTGAGCGAGTTAAGTAAAACTAAACTTTTTTATAGTGTGTCAATATCCTTTGATTTTTGATTCTTTATTGACCTATTATTATTCTTTACTACTGAAAAATATCTGATTAGTCTCCATCGATAGAAAGATCCGGGAACGATCTAGATAATTATAAACCATTCATTCTGGGTAAGACCTGTAGATTGTTATCACAATTGCTTATTTAAATTAAAAAGTTCACAATCCTCATTGAATTGTCGCCAAGTAAGCAGGCCAACGGAGTCCCGAGATTATCTCCCTCCGTTACGGAGAAGGCCTAACCTGCTCCGTATTAAATCTGATGGTGTCAGTTGGTTGCCTGTTCTTACTAGACATTCAAACCACGTCTTTAGAACATCACATAAATATCATCTACGTCTTATTGTATCTTTTGACCTCCGAATTCTTCAATTTTCTTCGACCTTCGACTCTACGAGAATAAGTGGAGAGAGGCACCTTTCAGTCGGGTACGAGTGTTCGGTCCCAGCGTGCTTCTCTCCGCAACATATATATATATATATATATATATATATATATAACTATTTAAAAACATTCATATATATATATATATATATATATATATATATATATATATATATATATATATATATATATATATAATATATATATATGCTATATAATATACTAACATAAAAAAGCAAACTGGCCCGCATTTACTAACCATATAGAAACCCATATTAACTAGGGATGGGCTGGATAGGGAATTAGCCGGATAGCCGGATACCGGATATCCGGCTGGGAAAGTTAACGGATATCCGGCCGGATATCCGGATAAATTAGCCGGATAGCCGGATACCGGATACGGATATCCGGCAGTCTGTTATATAGCGTCGGGGGCGGGGTGACTAAATAAAAATTTTTTTTTTTGCTCATCGTGGTAGTACTACAAGTTTTATTTAGATTATCTTTAATTCTAGAGAGTTTTTATATTTTTAAAAAATATAATAAATTAGTGTATAAAATGTCCTTAAATAGAATTTCACATTTGAAAAATGCGAGTTTTTTTTAACTTGTTTTTTAAATGAAAAGTTATGGACGGAAATTTTTAATTATATATTTTCAGTGTATACAGTTGAGTATGTTAGCTTTAAACTGGCAAACTAAATTTTGTTCAAGCAGTGCATAGTGGATTAAATCGCTGGGCTAACTGGCCCGATTCATCCGCCCCATGAAATTGATGATGGGGTGAATTGGGCCCACCATTGTTATTCTTATTTATGTATCCTATTATTATTGACATTTTTATTATGTATAGCTAATTTAAATATAATAAACAGTTACTTATATTAGGTAAAAGTTTAAAAAAAAATTTATATGGAAAATATGAA
The DNA here is from genome assembly GCA_015478945.1 of Trachelipus rathkii. Lineage (NCBI taxonomy): Eukaryota > Metazoa > Arthropoda > Malacostraca > Isopoda > Trachelipodidae > Trachelipus > Trachelipus rathkii. Next base: position 15,243 of record JABUQX010142252.1, read on the forward strand.
TTCAAAAAAGGTCAAAATTTGTCCCACGAATGGGGTGAATTGGGCCACCACATTTTTATTCTTATTTTATTTTTCATCATTGAAATTTTAATTACTTATTACTAATTTTAATATAATAAACAATTTCTATAGCTATTAAGTAAAAATTAAAATATAAAATTGAATTTATACATAAAAGAGGAATTTAAAAAGATGACCCAATTCACCCCACAATGGTGGTCCGATTCACCCCTTCAAACTGAGTCTAAATGAGCTTTATTTAAACTTTAATAAAACTATGATTATTAGAATTGCATTATTATTTTTTTTGTGTGCTTATGACTAGGGTTGGGAAAGGAAAAAAACAAGCTCGTTTTTTTCCGAAAAAAACGTTTTTTTTCATGAAAAAAACACAGCCTGAAAAAAAACAAGTAAAAATTTGTTTTTTTCGTTTTTTTCAATTAAGTTGTAGAATTTACATGTTTGAACAATTTTATTATAAGTTTTAGCAAATATGCTCTAATTTGGACATTTTTTGGTTTCAATTTCCTACAAGGTGGAAGCCCCTGAGTTTGTGTTCAAAATTTTTATAGGTTTTCCATATTTTTATTTTATATTCTGAATTTTGATATTCATAATATTTTCTTTGTGGCTTCATTAATGTTTTCTTACTCTGTTTCAGCTTTCAATAACATTTTTATCATAATTATTTAATCAGAATTTAGAAATGCATGCAAAAAGTCGTGTGACTGTGCTTTTTAAGGAAATAAAAGGTAGCAAAGGCCCTCGCATGAAATGTAACTTTTGTTGTGTAGAGGTTGCAAAACTAGTATTTATTGCTCATAATCTAGAACTAGGAAATTTTGAAAATTTGCCAACTGAGAGAGATGATTATGCTAAGGCAGCTAAGCTTAAGAGT
>JABUQX010142255.1:5000-14461 GCA_015478945.1 Trachelipus rathkii
GCTATATATATACTGCTATATATATTTCTTTCTTTCTTTCTTCACCTTCCTCTTTGCCCAAGATTGGGGGGGTAAGGTGCTTTGGCCTGGCTCATCGGAAAAAGAAAGAAAAGCAGTAGAGGAGGAGACATGACAAGCGTCCTGCGAGAAAGAAAGCCCAGCCTTACCGCCCCCTCTGTACCATTAGTGAGTGAGGACTCGTCACAGACAGAAAAAACACCCTAGAACATCATGGGACCGCGACGGACCCTCACTACATAGTAAAAGCGTCAATGTAAGGGTTCATCCCCCTGGCCCAGGTGGGCCTAACCTTTTTAACTTTTAAAAACCCCGCCATTCTCTCTATCATGCACACCTTATTCTCGCCTCTGCCAAACTCACATTTCTCTCCTTCAAGACATTCGTTCACCGACTCAATCCACTTTACTCTTCGGTCTCCCAGCCGGTGGGTTCCAACACACTCTCCACTAACCCATCGGCTTAACCAACCGGCTTTCATTCATCCTTTCCACATGACCAAACCATCTCAACATACTTTCATTTATTCTCTCATTTACCCCTTTCTTCACACCCGCACCACTCTCTAATACGTTCATTCCTCACTTTATTAATTTCGCTTTTCACCTAGCATGCTGGATTTATCCATCTGAGCCGAACTTTAGATCTATACTTCTTATTCCAGACCATGATCTCTCTCACCACCATACAATAACACAGGTAACAACATACCCTCATGTAAGACTCGAGCGCACTCAAACTTAGTCCCTTTGCATTCACCAGCGATTTAATTGCATAGCCACCTTCCTGCCATTCACAACTTTCCTACTTCCACTCAAATAAATTACTTCCCAGTCCCGCTTACCTAAGCTAGCCTAAACTTCAGATGCTTTACTCTGCAGCGCTCATCATCTAACATAACTTCACACTGAGGACTGTCTCACTCACAACCATAACCTTACTCTTATCTCGTTTACTTTCAAACCCCATTTTTTATACCCTGCCAAATCTCTCCACCAATCCTCTCTCAAACTCTCTTCAGACTAGCCACACAAGAGCCAAATCATCCGCATACAATAGGTGGGGCACCCTCCACTCCTCTCCATTCTCCATCATTCTAACACCATTTTCCTGCCATCCCCACCTCCAATTCTTTCATAACCGCATCCATATACACATTGAATAACCAAGGACATAACACAACCCTGTCTACTCCGCTATTAATCCCTAAACCAATCACCATTGACACCATTTATTCTTACACACACGCTTCACTATCGTCATACATGCTGATTCCATTCAGAAGCCACACCACCATAACACCATATATCACTAATACTGCCATAAGGCTTCCCTATTAACTCTATCATCGCCTGTTGTAAATCCATAAAAACCTAAATATAATTTATTCTTCTTCTCCCCCTTTTTTTTTATAATCATTTGTTTCAATGTAGATTTGATCCACACATCCTCTACCACTCTAACGCACCTTGTTCTTCACCAATCTGAGTCCTCAGTCACTCGGCGCACTCTTTGTAAATACCAGCATATACCTTCCTACAACACTCAATAAACTTATTCCCTATAATTTCTACAGTTCCCCTTTTCTCCCTTACCCTTATACAAGGGTACTATTACCGCTCTCCTCAATCCCTTGGAACTATACCCTCCATAAATGCTTTTTATTACACAACTTCAAAATCAATCAATCACCATCGCCTCCGCTCTTGATCATTTCACTAGTAATTTCATCTATACCTACAGATTTACCATTCTTCAACTTTCTCACTCTACCCATTACCTCATCCTTACTAATAACCTCATCCCCCAAAATACCTATTCCTTCTTGCACCATCAAACCACACACATTCACTAACACCTCATCATTACTGTTAATATTGTGCAGATTTTCGAAAGTGTTCTTTTACACTCCCCTCATCCATTTCATCAATTACAAAAGCACCATCCTATTCATTGTTCTAAGCAGATTCCCCTTATTCTCATTCTTAGCCTTTCGCTTCCTTCCAGAAAGGCTTCCTATTTCCTTGTATGTCCTCATTCATCCTCCTTTCCAAACTGTTCATTTACACCTCTTTGTTTTCTCCCTAAAGTACCTTTTTAACACCAATGACTGCTTTTTTTTTCATATATATATATATATATATATATATATATATATATATACTATATATATATATGCTGCCTATCCACTGCTACATATATATACATGTATATATGTATATATAATATATATATATATATCTGCAATAACCAATAACATATGTATACTTGCATAGCATATTTATATCACTTTCATGTAATATATATACATATACTCATATATATATCATGTAATTTAATACATATAATATAATAAATAATAATATGTATGTATATTTGTAATAATAATAATATATCATATATAATAATATATCTTACTTTCCTCATACCATATAACTCTTTATCTTTATACATATACTTTCAACTGCTGCTCTATATGTAATATATTAACAATATCTATATATATGTATATATATATAGCATATATGTTAGCACATATATGTTTCAATAATAACAACCACTATATACGCATATCATATATATTAGCAACAATATATGTATATGTAATAATATATGTATATATATATTAATAATAACAATAATAATAGTATACATATGTCTTCAACAATAAACAACTTTATCAACAACAATAACAATATATTATCATATATGTAATATATATATATATAACAATAACTTAATATGTATAATAATATATATGTAGTATATATATAACCCATTTCTTCTTTACTACCTATATATATCAGGCTTTGGGTTCAAGTATAAAGTACTTGTATTTGCATGCCCCCAGTATCTAAAACCCGTGTACTTGTACCTTTTGTACTTGAAAATTTAAAATGCCAAAAGTACTTACAAGTACTTTTGGCATTTTTAACTTGCCAATATTTTTATCATTTTTCCTATGTATTGATATTATTATTATTATTTCTTAAATCTGTTTTATAAATAAAATTTCAATTTACATGAATATTAAAAATATTCTCATTTTTACTATATATATATATATATATAATAACTAATAATAATACATCATATATAATATATATATATACATATATATATATATATATATATATATATATATATATATATATATATATTTCTCATATACTCACGCATATATATAACTCTTTCTTTATGCTGCATACATATATGGCATATGCTATATGCTCTATATATGCGAAGATGGTGATTGATTGGTTGGAAACTGTGTAACAAAGCGTTTATAGAGGTTTGTTCCAGGGATTGGAGGAGAGCAATAATAGTACCCTTATATAAGGGTAAGGGGGATAAGGTAACTGTAGGTATTATAATGGAATTAGTTTATTGAGTGTTGTAGGGAGAAGATATGCTGGTATTTTGGTCAGTCTCGAGGTGACTGAAGGACTGATTGGTGAAGAACAAGGTGCATTTAGAAGTGGTAGAGGGTGTGTGGATCAAATCTTTACATTGAAACAAATGATTGGGAAAATGAGGGAGGAGAAGAATAAATTGTATTTAGGTTTTATGGATTTGAAACAGGCATATGATAGGATTAATATGGAAGCTGTATGGCAGGTGTTAATGATATATGGTGTTGATGGTAGGCTTCTGAATGGAATAAAAAGTATTATGATAGTGAAACTTGTGTAAGAATAAATAGTCGAAAGTGATTGGTTTAATATTAATAGCGGAGTGAGGCAGGAATGTGTTGTCTTCTTGGTTATTCAATTTGTATATGGATGGGGTTATGAAAGAATTAGAGGTGAGTGTGGCAGGGGATGGTGTTATACAAGCTACATTAAAATTATTATAATAAGGCTATCATAAATATCATTTTTAATTTCAGATTGTTCGAGAACATTATTTACGTGATGATGTTTGGTGTGGTTTAGAGACCTGTACAGTCTGTGAGGGAGATATTCACCCATTACAAAAATTAACCAAGGTCAAAAGCAATATAATACCTTTTGCACATCATATTTTAATTGACAGTAATGTTGCTATTCATCAGGTAGGAAAGTTTTCCTCGTTATTATTCAAATACAAACTACTTTGTTTTTATGGGTTTTTTATATTATATATATGGTATTATTTGAATGGGTCAATAACATTTAAAATTTTTAAAGTGAAACTATTGTATGGAATTACTTTTCTTATAACTCCTATTATGCCATAGTGAATTGAGTAATATAATTCATAATATAATTTTTTAAATTTTAAATTTTTTTATATAGGGCCGAATACACCATAGTGAAGTCTGTAATTATATATAGTTTATAAGTTTTTATACTATGTATATTTACTTAGCATGTATATGGCAACCTTCACTACATATGGCAACCTTAACCAGCAACATAGCTATCGCCTTAGCATAGCCAGCAATAACCTAATAGCACCAACCTTGTAGCTGCTTGCAACCCAGCCAGCCTTGCTTAGCCAGCCAGCCTTTAGCGCCCAGTATGTAACCCAGCAATAGCCAGTATGCACCAACCCAACCTTAACAGCTGCTGCTACCGCACTATATCTGCATAACATATACCATAATATATATAATAATATTTATATAGCTATAGTTTATAAGTTTTTAAACCTTGTAATTCATGTACTTTTCTACTAATATATGTACCGTCAACCGGGGCAATTTCAGAATTTTTCGGCCTCTTTTTGGTTTTTAAGTAACTGTAACTTAAAAACTATACACTTAGAGAAATTAGTTCTATTTCCAATAATAAAATATAGGCATTTGGCAATCATTTAATGTAAAAAAGAAATTTAAAAATACAAATAATAACTATTTTTAAAAAATGTCTAAAAAAAGGAAAATTTTTTTTTTTTTGGGGCAATTTCAGAAAACCTAAAAAAAATATAAATTTTACCCATTTTTGGTTGACACTAGCGTAAATGAGCTTCCCTAACGTGTTAGTAGTAAGTAAGAATGATAAATTAGCTGCATTGCCAGATTTGGCTGATTTTTTTAAAATCTGGCACCCTTAGCAATTTTTAGCTACTTTTTAGTTTTTGTTGTTGTCGGGTATGTTTATATGGGTTTCCGATGCCTCCCGATTCCCGTGGTTACTGAGTCAATTGGCCACCACAGTCAAGGGTGAGGGGGGTGGGGGAAATAGAATGAAATCTGAAATTGCCGGGGTTTTAAATGTTAAATAACTTTTTAATGAAATGTGCTATCACTATGTATTTTATATGTATGCATAGCTTAAAACCTGTACTATCAAATAGTAGGTGATCAAATTTTACAATTTTTTCTTTATTTTTCGTACACAGACCTTATAAATCAAAATTACAAATTTTTTAAAAAATTTTTTTTAAAGAAAAATCAAAAAATCTAGGTTATTTATATATTTTTAAAAAAAAATTTTTTTTGCAGTGCTCACTGCACCTGTTATTCTGCTACAACTTTATTAGTAAATTTTTTTGTAAACTTTTAGTTTTTTGTAAAACAATAAAAACTAAAAATTCTGAAATTGCCCCGGAGTTCTGAAATTACCCCGGTTGACGGTACTTTAATATATTATAATTTTTATAATTTTATAATTTTTGTATGATATAATATACTAAAGGAAATAGATAATGTAACTTAAATATATAATTTAATTTTAATTATTCAAAATAAAATTCGAAAAATATGAATTTTATGTTTACTGCCCATATAGGACAAATAGCTCTTGTGAGTTAAGTAAAAACAATATCAAAGTACTTTGTGCTAATATTTTTTATTCTTATTTCTCCATTGCTTTTTACAAGGTTTTCAAATATGTTAACTTATAAATTTGAAATTTCCCTTGATTTTTTTTCCATTTGTTGTATCACGTAGGCCCATGATTTTTTCTTATATAATATATATATATATATATATATAATATATATAATATATTTATACTTATATATCATATATATATATATATTCATATATATATAAAATATATATATATATATGCTGTATATAATATATGCCAACAACATATGTATATCGCTGCTGTATATGTACCAACTCAACTTTATTAATATATATATTTATATATATATAATTCCTGAGAACTCAATCGTTATAGCAGCCCTCAATCAACAGGCAACATATCAACAAAAACTAAAACTACAGATCCTTCATGCAGTTGTACAAGACTCCAAACCTTCCTATCTTAAAAAAGGAGTCCACCATGGAAATATTCATTCAGTGTGGAGAATGAGATTAATTCAGTTTGTCAACTATTATATCTATTTGAGTCAATGCATCTCAACACCATCCAAAGAAGATGAGATTATATGTAGTTTCATACTGGAATGACAGGTCTTCGATCAACCTAGTTCCATCTTCAGTTCACACATTATACCAAGATCCTGAAAAGAAAAGTTTATAATTAGTGCATGTTACCAATGGCCATATATGGCTCAGAAACTTGTGTGCTGACAAAAAAGCACAGATGGAAACAAAGAATTATGTAACAAGCTCATGAAAGAATTATGCTTAGCCTGAAAGAAGAGTATTCCAGACTTAACCAGTAGAGCGCATGTAAGAATGAGCATAATGGTTAAGTTTGGGTTCAGAGAGCTGAACTGAGATGGATGAAATAGTGTGGAATGAGGAGTTCAGAAGAGTAGTGTCCATTGTGATAACGGCGATTGTATGGCGGCTAGAGTGAAATGGGAATCAGTGTGAGAGAAGGAGAGATCATAAATTAGGAAGCCTTAGACTCCACCTTTTCAAGGAGAGCTATATGTGTGGAACCACCCCAGATATGCGATTGCATACCCCATACAAGGTCAAACAATGCCCCTATACAGAGCAAGTAACTAGGGTAGTGTGAAGAAGTTCTAAAAGAGCCTCAGAACACCCAGCCTCTTAGAATCTTGTTTTTTTGAATGAGAGAATGTGATTCTTCCAAGAAAGATTAATTAAGAGAAGGAAATTCTAAGATTGATGCAGTTTTAGGCACTGAAAACAACCATATATTGTATTATTTTCTCCGCTTAGAGATGCAAGAGGGGTTGATTGTTGAAGAACAAGGTGCATTTAGAAGTGGTAGAGGATTATTAGATCAAATTTTTATGTTGAAATAAATGAGAGAACAACAACAAATTTGATTTAGGTTTTATAGACTTGCAACAGGCATATGACAAAATTAATAGTGAGGTCTGTTGCAGGTGTTAGTGATATATGGTATTGGTGGTAGGCTTTTGAATGGAATCAAAAGTATGTATGTCGATAATGAAGCATGAATTAATAGGAATGGAGATTAAATGTATTTTTGAAGGATTAATAGTGAAGTAGTGGCGAAAATGCCTAAGGTTGACATGGCCAGTCTAAATGTATATGGATTGGGTGGAGTGCGGGGAGAGGCGGGAGCAGAGTTTATTGGTGTTTGATGGAAAATGGAAGGGTGGGAGGGGTACTCTGCAGCTGGCCCCGTATACTGATGATCTGGTTTGCGTGACAGAATCTAAAAGAAAGTTTGAGAAAGAATTGTAAAAAGGGTTTGGCAGCGGGGTCTGTAATAGGATGGGTTTAGAAATTTGAGTTAAGAGTATAAGGGGATTAATTGGTGGGTGAGGTAGGTCCACCACATTTTAAAACTGTGTTGGATGGCGGGTGGTGAGCAGCTGGGTCAAGTAGCCGGGTTTTAAATATTTAGGCTGCTGTTCCGGATCAGCATGGAACAGATGATGCACAGTGTAGTAGAAAAGTTGTGAGAATTGTTGGAAGGTGGCTGGTGCAAATACTTGAATGTGTCCTGCATGATGGTATGTTGTTACGGATAATTTACAGAAATTATAGCAGTGAAACTAACCAATTGTGGAAAGGAGGTATAGACATCAAGGTGCAGGCTGTTCAAATTTGGACAATCTTGGGATCATGTTAGGCTGTGAGAGGAATGGGTCCAAATGGGGAATGAGCATTTTAGGGAGCTGTATGGTGTGAAGAAAGGCATGAATGAGAAAATAAATTACTCTATACTAAGATTATTTGGTCATACCAAGATGTGATGGAGGATAGTCTGTTGGTTAAACGAATGTACAGAGGTGTTTGTGTTTGGGAATCTACCGAAGCTGGGAGACCCTAAGAAAAAGTGGATTAAGTGCAGCAAAAGCTTCGCATGGAGGAGAGAGAAATGTGGGTTTTGGCAGAGGCACAGAAAGAATGGTATGAAGTGAATGGCAGGAAGTTTTCTGAGGTATGGTTGGCCCACTGGGCAAGGATGAGCCCACTTTCACCACGGATCACCATGAGCGATGGTTGGTAGCTGTCTGCGGGAAGCTCTAAGGATTTGGATTTTCTAACTGCGGCGGGTTTCTCGCTAAAGGTATAAAGTAGATGGTCCTCTCTTTTGAGCTTGTCATATTCTTCTACACTTCTCTTTTCCGATGCATGTCAGCCACACCTTACTAATTCAGTCTTGGGGAGAGAAAGGTAGACTGTGATACCATATATACCATAGCATATGTATAACCATATGCTCATACTTATACTACATATTAATATATATACTAGCACATAGCCATATATATATATAACCATAGCATAATATATATAACAAATATATATATACCCATAATTAATAATATATGCATATATATATATACTTTATATATATAATATTATATATATACCATATATATATATATATATATATACCATATATATATATATATATTAACTCACTCACTGCCTCAATATTATATATAACATATACATATCATATATATATCTCTATATATATACCGGCCAGCCCGCTATATGTGCCAACAGCATAACCTTCTTCTGCTGCTCTTGCCTAACTGCCACCATACCATATAACTAACTAACCTTATAACCCAACCATATGCGCCATACCCTTAACGCCATAGCGCCGCGCCATGCTTTATATATATGTCGCGATATTGCGATATAGCAACTTCGCGCATATGTTCTGTTACGTCTCCGGGATCGGATCTCTATTTATCAGACCGATTAGAAGTGATGCAGTTATTTCAGGGGCATGGATACATTCATGCTGGGGTTATGCACATTATATAATACAGGGTTCCAGATATTTGTTAGGCAGTTAATAAACATTATTATTATTATAAATGAAATATAGAGTTAAATTGATTCGATTATATGATATCGTTTGATAATATCATGAATTTAAACCATAGTTACTTAAATGGCGAAAAACTGTTATTATCGCAAATGGTACGTATATACCTTTGAACAAATATCTTTATCTTGAAGACTTGGATCAAGCTTCAATATTTTGTGTTATCTTGTATCTCTTATATATAAGTTGTAAAAATCATATACGAAATTATAATCTTGTTTTCTTATGATTATTATATCTTACCAGTTGTTATATAATTATATAACTTCTTGTCTTATTATATTACTAATATATATTTAGTTCATC
>JABUQX010142256.1:0-5000 GCA_015478945.1 Trachelipus rathkii
TATATATAAATATATATATATATATATATATATATATATATATATATACTATATATATATATATATATATATATATATATATATATATATATATATATATATATATATATATATATATATATATATATATATATATATATATATATATATTATATAATAATATATATATATATATATATATATACTCACATTCATACCATTGTAAATGTTTTTGGTTCATTGTAAATGTGATGTAAAATGATTGGTTTTGTGGTTTTAGTTAACTCTTGTAGTTCTCAGCAATCGAAGAAATTCGTCCAATTTCGATCGGCTTAGTATTATATTTTTAAACTTTTCTACTTTTTCTTGTAGTATTGCATTTTCTTCTTGAAGATTCCCTTTAGCTTCTTTCAACTTTTCCCATTTTTCTCTTCTTTGTTTGGGTGATAATCTCACACTTCGCATGAGATACTTGTATCTTGGCTGAATGATACGTTTCTTTCTGGATATTGTATCTAGTTCTTCTATTGGTCTTTTCAGTCTGCTTGGTATATTGGAGCGGTCTTCTTGTACACTACTGTATGTTACAAACAATGTTGGTGAAACTGTTGCAGTTATTGGTTCGGGTTGTGATCCAAAACTAAAATTATATATATCGCTCAATATGGGTGCACATAATGTTATTTGTGCTACCTCTAAACAAATTGGTTTCAAGTTTTTGTCATAACCGCTTTCAGGAATGCGCACTACAGATCTTTGAGGTGTACCAATTTCAAATGAAGGTGCTATATTCTAAAAAATCATATATATATATATATATATATATATATATATATATATATATATATATATATATATATATATATATATATATATATATATATATATATATATATATATATATATATATATATATATATATATAATATATATTTATATATATATATATATATATATATATATATATATATATATATATATATATATATATATATATATATACTATATATATATATATATATATGTAATATATATATATCTGTAACTATATATATATATATATATACCATATCTATGACTGCTATCTTACTACCTCTCTCTATATATATATATATCTGCATAAATCTAATTTGTTAGTATGTCTTAAGGTTGACCTATATCTGCAAGTACTCTCTCTTTCTCTATTATATTATATTACTCCTTTTATAAATCTGATTTTTCCTCGAGAGTCTCTACCTCTTAAAGTCCAAGCATTATCTTTCCAGAACAATCTCCAATGAAGTGACAGATTGTTTGTAGATATCTGTGATCTGGTATGGATAACTGGTATATTTTCACCTATGATAATATGCTGGAAAAAATTCTGTATCAATTCTATTATATTTCTTCTTCTGTGGTATAGTAACCATACATTCATTATATCTAGAGTGTCTTCATTTCGAGTTGGTAGTAACGCTCTTCTTAGATCATCTGCTTCTTCTTCCTTTAAATATGATATTAATTTTAACGGTATATGAAACATGGCTAAGGCCCATGCTTTAGTACAAGCTATTATAAATATATCCTCCATCATTTCATATGGAGTGCAATCCAAAATGTCTGTAAATATTCTTTCTACTATCTGATCTTTTCTATTCAATCTTATCAGTTTGAGCAATCTAAATAACAATCTAGGGCTTATTCTTCTGCCTATGTATCTTTTATGACTTTCTTTAATATTAACCCAGAACTTATATAAAATTCGATAGTAATTAATCGGATACACTTCTTCTATGGCTATTTTCTCCAACATGTGTTCCATTATTCCATTATAGCCTGTGTACGGCATTGTTTTCATTAGCTCCTTACATTCGGTGTTGAATGTATCTTGATAAGGCCATGTGGCTAAAGCTAATAAATGTCCTGATAAGACATCACCAAAGAGATTTCTATAAAGTGAGTCTCTTGGTCTACCATTCTTAGCGAGTGCATTCATAATTTGAACCATCACTTGTGTACATGGAAACATCGGAACAAGTGTTTGCATTTTCTGTGCATTCATCTCCTTCCATCTTCTTTCATTTTCTAATTCTTGTGCTAAACTACAGAGTTTATTTATGTTACCTGACCATATGTAATTGGCTATTACAATTTCACGATTTTCGCCTGAAATATCTCTTTCATAGTATGGCTCTATGTGTTTTAGAAATTCTATTCTATCTTGACTGCTTTCTGTCTCATAATACGCATTTTTAAACACTTCTCTATCTACTATGGTTCCGTAATGAGAATAACAATCAATATTTATCAGTTCAATGAATTCATTAAAATCAATATTGATTCCGCAAGCAATTCGAGCGATTATCCAGTCTTCAGTCTGGGAAACAATGGTTTTAATCCACCTTTTTACAAGTAATTCAAGGTGAGTCGGTACATCTAGTTTCGAGGTTATTGATTCGGCTATGATAGTGGACTTACTTGTGTCTATTCGCCGTTTGGTTGCTTCCTCTGATTCAATGTCACCACCGAAGTGAAGTCTTTCACCCGTCCATTCCTCCAAATTCTCTGGTAAAATGCTTTTCGCATGTTTCGATGTGACTATTGTGATGCCTACCTTGATCGCTGCTAAATCAACTAAATTCATCGGGTTGACTCTGATGCTTCCTTCCATCTCTAGAAGTAAAATTATCAGATCGTGAATTTCTTCTTCCATACCTGTGTGTTTGTTGTGTATGTGTTTTAAGTGTAAAATAATTAAGATTAAACATTACGCACATATTTTAATAAAATACACACCTGTACATACAAATTTGTATGTAACCACAACTAAATAAACACATAAATACACATAACTATATATATAAAAAAAATAAAAAAAATAAAAATCTTATTTTCTAATTTATAAATAAATACCAATTAAATACCAACGTACTCTCGTACACCTGTTGTGAAATGTATGCTTTCATAGTTACCTATACCTGAGTTTTCATTCTAGTGAAAACCATTACCTAAATAAATTGTATTGCATAATATAAATGTGTAAAGGTAAATAAAAAATATTTTACTAGTATTTCATTTTTTATTATTAAAAGGTTATTACAATGTTTTTACAAGCTGGTTTTACTTTTATAATAACTATATGAACTATGATTATTTTAAATTCAAATAGTGTATATCGAGAATAAATATTTATTTATATATTAAATATTGGACCCTCGATACACTACTATAGGAAAGTTTATATATATATTCCTTGCTTCTTATTTCCATGGATGTCCTTCTTCCGATTTGTCGAAATCTTAATCTATACGTGACCTCAACTTCCAAGAGCTCTAAATTTTATTTAATTAGGCATCTTAAAGGTTGGGGTTACCCATATTTTATTCAACTGAATTTCTTTATCACACTTCCATCTTCTAACTTCAAGCTTCTTATTTAAATTCTTTCCAATGGTTGGGTTAGTAAATTTTCTTCAATTAATATTTAATAAGTGTGTTCTTATCCTCTTAAATGAGTGGTGGAATCTTCTCCCTCTAGCAGTAATATCTGCAAGATTCATTGATGAGCTCTGTCAACTTCACTATGGATATTATGCTTGGTTGAAATAAATTCCTCATTCATTTTCAACAGAAATAAAAATTTTAAGTTTTTACACCTTTTCTTATTTAATGAACTATCTTAACTCAATAATAAGTGTTGAGTCCTTATCTAAATTTATATATATATCTTAATGGCTTTTATCTTGCCATCTATTCTGCTATCTATTTTCTATAGCTATTTATTTCTCTAGTTCTCCTCAATATAGCAGTTATGGGTATTTTTTTGACAGTTTTATAAGTATTTTATCCTTTATATGTAGTAAAGTTTTAAATGAAGTTCTCTGTCATTTTTATGGAAACAAAAAAAAATATCTTAATATTTTAAATCGGTAAGTTAGGTTATGTTCAGCAAGTTAATAAATCTAAGTATTTCGCTTCGGGTTTATGTTAAAAGAAAAGTTAGAGTTGAAGTTACATCTTCTAGAGGTTTTAAACTCCTATTTTCCAATAAAGGGTGATTAACGGACAGTAAATCAACAGCCTATGGACTCAAGTCTTTCTCTTTCCATAAACACTTCGCTTTGATTGTAGAATACCTCTATTACACTAAATTATCTATTATATCTACTTTATTGGAAGATCGCTTCAAACAGAGTCGAAGAAATAAAAGTGGAATCAATTTTCCGGAGATTTTACAACTCTATTGCCTGTCAGAAGGGTAATTGGCTTATGCTTGCTAGTGCAGCCTTCTTAGGGCCTCCTAAATCTTCTTCTCTTGCTGTCAGCATTATGTCTTCCTATTTATTAAGCGTGTTGATAGATACGCCTTTCAATCGATGTTGTAGCACTTAAACGTCATAGTGCCATGGACGTACGTAAATAGAATTCACGATTTTAGGTTGATTTGTTAAATCGGTTTACTCCGAAAGTTTTGTACAACGTATACCGACAATTCTGTATTCATTCTATTCATATAACATTTCTATTTATCTGTACGGTTTTCCACCGATCATACAGAGTATCTTCATGGCTTGTACCGCTTGTGCCGATAGCGGGTGCAGAGTGCTTGATTACTAATTTATTAATCGTCAAACACTCCACAACTTTCGGTAAAAACGTTGTGCAGAGCTGGTTAAATATTGTACAGTTTTCCGTACCTTTTTACTAAATACCTCTTCATTCCAAATCGAACGGACTATCCTCATGGCTCTCCTCTATCATGACCAGAATAATTATCTTGATCAGAGAGGTCGGTTCTAACAGCGGCTTTAGACTGTGACCTCACCCATGTAGGCTAAACTCATTCTCCTCCAAATGGATGAGTAAGTAGCTTCGGATAGAATTAATCTTGCTCTGAATTTTTACTTGAGTGCAGTACTCTATGCTCATTCTTAACCTCTCAATAATTTAATAATTGGGGGAGCAGTGAATCCGAGTCTTAGTCAGACGATATTCTGCAACTGGAATCAACTTCGTGATTCCCCTCGCCTATAAATAAATCTT